>JAYRBV010058006.1:0-17364 GCA_036023255.1 Mitrocomella polydiademata
GGATACGTCTTTCTCTCTCTAAAATCACTTTAGAAATCTGGCACATCACATGTATTTTGACGCCAAAAACTAATTTCTCATGATGCCTTCGCTTACAAGGCGATCCCGCGATTTTGACCTGCGCGCATGTGCAAACGTTCAAAATGGTGGACATCTCATTGTTTGTTTGTGTAGAACAATGTACATAAAACTATGTCAGAAATACGGGTCGGGATGAACGCAGAGGTCCTAACTACAAGGCATCTTGGACTGACATAAAGGCTGTTTATTAGGCTAAAACCTGACGGAGGGAGGAGGAGGGACACGGGTAAATGAAAGATCAGCTTGCTGCGCGCTAACCAAACATCACTTTTTAGCAAAAAAGTGGGGAGGCTAAAGCCCCCCCCCCCGGATCCGCCAGGCCTGCAACTTAACCTTAATGTGTCGAATTTAGTCCCTCCCTCAAAGTGTTATATAGAATTGTAGTTTCTGAATTGTGAAAAGTCAAAAATCTGAAACCTTTCCTTGCTTTTTTTCTATAAAAGGTATCAAAAGCAACCCTATATACTAGGTCCATTACTAGTTGAATTTGAACTGAAGGTCATGAACCTAATACCATATCCATCCAGCAGACAGACAGTATTTTCTGAACCATCCTGCACATTTCGTTAAATTTACCAAAACCTTGAATTAAATGATAAATATAAAGCTAGAATTTGACCCAGTTGTTACTTTTGATATTAGGAATCATCAAAAAGAAAATCCAAATAAATCCGAATGAGTAACTCTTTTTTAGGCCTTCGAAGTAACGTGACTATGCCAGGGGTAAAAAACACAGTAAAAAAATCAAGAAAAGCAGAAAGTATAATTTTAAATCTTTATTCAATCCTCATTACGATCTAGAGGGTTACCATAGCATCTTAACACCAACGGAAGCCCAGGCTGGCGGCACTATGTTTTTTTTTTATCTAACACCCTATCTTCCACCCATAGCATAAGAAAGATCTTGAAGAGCTAATGTACATACAAACCTAAACTCCTTGAACTAACCTTTACTGAGATCAACCTACCTAAACAATCTAATCTAGTGGTAGGCTCCATCTATAAACATCCTAGCTCTCTTAGGATATCTGACTTCAACCAAGAACACATTCATTGACAAAATTTCTAGAGAAAATAAAACCATTGTAGTTTTTCTAGGCGACTTCAAAATCAACCTTCTGAACGCTAATTCGAATGAAAACACCTCCCAGTTTTTAGATATCCTGGGTATCCATCTAATCATACCGTGAATCACCCTTTCTACCAGGGCTACCCCAGATGCCAAAACTCTTATAGATAACATCTACACTTCTCCCACAATTTTTACTCATAAAACGACTCAATCTTGACCTTCTGGGATTCTTCTGGATCCAATATGCACACATGAGAAAACTGACCATAAAAGAAATCAAATTATTGTGAAAAGATATTCGAGAAAGAAATATTTATGTGTTGGTATAATCTTCGTACAAAAATATTTTCATTTTCACGTAGGAAAATTCAAACAAACTAACGGGATGGTAGAAAATCATCCAGCTGACACGGACAGGCAAGGAATTCCAATAAAGTTGCCAGAGCTATAAATACAATATACACTAATAAAAAGATGATACCAATCTTGAAATCTAGTTTCCAATTGTTTAAATGTATGGCAATGACAGTGAACACGATTGAACCCACCAACAGTAAAGCGGAAATCATGATACTCTGGCTTTGTATTTGAACAGGTGTTCCTGGCTCCACTACGGCTGATTTGAAGAACCATGGCACTCCTAAACATAACATATCAAACACGTTACTACCAATCGCATTGGACAGCGCCATATCAGCGGATCCTTGTCTGATGACGATCACTGATGCCATGACGTCGGGAATACTGGAACCAGCGGCCAGAAATGTCATTCCCATAATACAATCAGGGATATCGAACGTGTCACCAATTATACACACCATCCATACCAAGATATACGACAACACTCCCATCCATAGGACGGACATTGAAAATGTTACTAGGTACCATTCCGACCAGTTTTTCTTACAACAAGGTGGGATGGTGATGTAGAACAATATCATTACCGGGAAACCTAATATCCATATCAGTTTATTGACACAACCTTCTGGAATATGTAGTGGTGATTGCTGTTTGTGTTCAAATTGTCCTAATTCACGCGCATAATCGTTGGCGGAGATTTCCTCACTCTCGTCGTCCGCTACGTCATCTCTCTTCATGTTTTGTTTGGTTGCTTCGAATAACTTCTGATCCGAGACTGCAAGAAAATCAGCTGTGGAATTATTAACACATCCGCCATCTCCTGCTGGAAATACATCGCATGTGCCGCAACAAGATTCAGATATTTTGGTGAAATATCGACCAAGTGGTTTGTTGAAGTACATGATTATAATATAGAATATGTAGATGTAAACAAATATAAGGGCTTCCCACCAAAACACCTGTCTATCCCTCACCGTAAATACCAGTGTAAATGTTCCTAAAGTGTACACAAACGAATCACGCATCAGGGGCCAACTCGAGACAGTGACTGGAGTACCAGCAGCCATTGAACATATTGCCACAATAAAAAGTGTATTGAAGATGGTAGACCCAACTACGGTTCCTAAACCTACATCACCGGCATTCTCTGTGAAGAAAATTGAAACAATGGCAATGAATAGAGTAGGAGCTGAAGACCCAATGGCCATGAAAGTTGCTCCTGCTACATCTTTATCCATTCTCAACCGTGAGCAGATGTGGTATAACGACAACACAAAGTAATCATCACACACAACGGCTAATAAACCAAACATATAACACGTGATCAGAATATGTATGATAATACCACCGTGCTCTCGTTGTTCTTGCGTTAAGAGGTCCGGTGGAAATTCATCCACGGCTCCTTTGGAGTGTGTGCACCGCTCATCAGTGGCTGTGGATAACCCGGCCATAAGGTGTCTCCCTTCTCTTTTGTGACGTAATTTGGTATCACCATCATCTTGTTGTACATATGATTTTCGTAATACTGACAGACATATGATGATAGCAAGACTAGTTAAAAGCCTATACGCAGATTTGTTCCTTTTCATTTTCTATAAACTTTACATTTCAGTTTTTCCATTTTATTTTTTTCTTCTGCTCAACTTTTCTTGTTTTTTTATTTGTTTGCTCAATTTGAGTATAATTCTGTTTGTTTGATAACAATTTCACGCTTCACTGCCTTCTATTACGAATTCGAAATCAAACAATACAAACTCGTTAACTATTATATAGCTAGAGCAATTGTCTGCGCAACATCCCACCTTGCTCGGCTTCGATTTTAAGTGTGGGATGTTGCGCAGACAAGGTTTTAAATATTTAGCGATTTCATGGCGCACATGGCACGTCCGCTCTACGCTCGAATCAAAATACCGGGTACCGATAGATATATATCTTGTTTTGTGGATGGAAAGAACTACCACTCTCAAAACAAAATACATCTGCCGAAACTAATTAGCTTCAATTCGACTCCCATAATGGACTTTATAGAAGAAACTTATTGAAATATAACTACTACTACGTTATCCATCATATTATTGCATGACAAGCCAAATTTTGAGCTATCCGTCGTTATGAAATCAGACTGAAAAGTCGTATTAGTTGCCTATTTTGACCCTTTTTACAGGACAAATAGGAGCCCTGGCCCTGGTTTATGGACAGGGTTCCCACAGAAAGATTGTATTTGAAATTCCAGGACTTTTAGTCCACTTTTTTTTTCAGGATTTACGATATTTAGAAAACAATAAAAGACAATTTTGGTTTACGATCGGATTTATAAAAAAGCAATTAAAAAAACAAAAACATCGGCAAAGTAAACATTCAGGTATATTCTACCAGTTTTGAAAGTTTTATGAAAAACGGATAAAAGTCGTTCATTCAATATAGGACCCAAAAGACAGACCTAAAAACATGCAAAACCTATTCTCGACATCAGTTATGAAGATTGCACGGCATATGGTTCACAAATTTATAAATGGAATAGTTGATGACCAAACTTGATTGTAAACTACATAATTACCCGAGGTGTGTGTTAATGTCTCTCCTTTATAAAGAATGAATTAACAATTATATTTACGTTTTTTTTAATGGTTGCATACATTTTCTATAGAAACCTGACATGTCGAGAATTGGTACAGATACTGGGTTAGCGCGGGTAGCTCTTTTGTACCTGAAATTTTATCTTCTTGGTATTCATGGAAAGATAAAAGGCAAAATTATTTATATCAAAGAAAAATCAAACCTTTAACTTTAAAATTCGCCTAGTAATCGGTAATTACTTAAGCAAGTTTACTTTATATATAATATTTATACTTTTCATGCTTTTTTACATATTTATCAGGGCGTGTTAAGACCTTTAAAACTTTGCCTCTTATTTTATTTCCTGACCACTCCTTACTGAGAAAACAGGGGGTGTCGATAATAGGAGCATGTTGAGAATAGGTACCTTATTTCAACAAATTATAACTTGACCAAAAGCATGTAATCTTGAAAAAGAAGCATCAACATACAAATAACAGTAAGGTTTTCAGACAACCTTGGAATCAAATTCCAGCACTTTATGAAAAATCTCTAAATTCCAGGAATTATAAGGAATCTTTTTGAATTCCAGGACATGTGAGAACCATGCTGTAATGTTTTCGAAGTAGGTATTTAAGCATTGACATTAACAAAGATGATAAAGTGGTAAATGTGCTCCTAATTCAAGAAGTTTGTTCTGATTTGATAGTTGTTTTGTTTTGTTAACTTCATCTAAAAACCTTTCCATTACCAACTGCTAATTGCTTAAAATTTTCAATTTTTTTTTTCAAATATTGAGCAGAACAATAGACAAAATAGGACTTTCCTGAATTTAGTCTTCTTTTTCATTTATTCATTATTTTACGTTATTGACGAAAACAGTTGAAACATTTCAACATGACCGAATTTCAGGTGCAGTGAGGACTTTGTCTCTTCGGACAAAATTTTCAAAATAAAATAATTGGATGTATTTGCTTTGACTGATCGAATTCTCATTTACAAAATAATAAGAAAAAAAAAAGCGTTTAAAACCATGCGCTTAAAATACGCCGTTTACTAAATAAACAGTAGCAAAAATTCACGAGAAAAAGGTTAATCCCTACAAAATGAGTGGTTGATATAGCAGTAGTAAAATTTTGTAAATAAATTAATTTGGTAGCAAATGACAGTTTGTATGACAGCAACAGGAACTACTTGATTCTTCTTTTTTCTTTTAAATTACGATTCTTCTTTTTAATAAATTTCTGTAGTGTTTTTCTTTTATCGGAGCTTACTCCCAATCCTTCTTTATGTTCATTGTCCATTCCCATTCAAGATGGACATTCTTGTCATCGTCAATAAATTTACTTCTCACCTTATAAGTTCCACGCGCAATCATGCCCTTGGGTGCTTCATCTGAAGGGGTGGTATATTGTTGCGAATCGGCTTTTGGTCCGTAACTACCAACCATGTAGGATTGTTTATCTACAGGGATTCCCTTCCGCAAAACATTATGATGGTATCGCAAGCCAGAAACAATTTCGTGTTGGATCTAAAAGAGGAATAATAAATAAATAGACAAATATAACCTTATTTTCTTGTGGAACTACTTAAAATTCATTTCAAAAATCTAAAAAGCAATTTTTACCTTGAATACAATCTTGATTTTAAAATCAACTCCTTCTTTCACAACTATTGGTTTATCTTTCAGTGTTTTCAAGTCACCTAAAGAAATTAATAATATAACAACCGAT
Source organism: Mitrocomella polydiademata (assembly GCA_036023255.1). Classification (NCBI taxonomy): domain Eukaryota; kingdom Metazoa; phylum Cnidaria; class Hydrozoa; order Leptothecata; family Mitrocomidae; genus Mitrocomella; species Mitrocomella polydiademata. The sequence goes on from JAYRBV010058006.1 coordinate 5,803, forward strand.
ACTGAAACAGGTCACAAAAAGTACATCATGATTCTAAAGAATACAATTACCAGTTAAGTCCAGTGATAATTCTTTACCATCAGCAAGAAAAACCATGGTTTGAACAACAACACGCCTTGGATCATCTGCTGGAGCTATATTAAAGTAAAAAATCATTATTTTAAGTTGATAAATCGAATTCAAGACGCGCGATTCGCGCACGCAGGCAAACGTATTTCACGTGCGCAATTTGTCGCGCAGGCAGTGCACGACTTTTACTTATAAATCGCGCACGTAATTACGGTAACAAGCTGAAAGAATCGCGCAGGCAGATTGCAATATGGATAACTTGCGATGAATCGCGCGGGCACTGTTTTTTTTTTTTTAATAAGACTGTCTATTCCACCACGCTCGGAGAAATTTTTTGATAACTACCGGAAAATTTTTTGTACGATCTTAAAACTTTGTGACTTTTCCTAAAAACATATAAGACACATTCTGACAAGATTTCAGGGGTATACAGTGTGTACTTCAAAAATTATAGGTCATTTGTCAAAACTACTTAGAAATTTTCTTGAAACATGGGCAATCAGTCAATCAAAGGATTTGTAACTGTTAGTTGTTAAAATTGGGTTGCTTACAAAAAGCAAAACAACAAACAAATTAAACTAACCTGCATTAGGGTCAACGCCAGCTAAAAGTGTTTGTTTATACTTGACTAGAGATTCATCATCAGCATCGAGGTTCTTTAATTCATCTAAGGATTTTTGTGCAGGTGCTTTGTATCCAGGAGTTTCTTCTGGATCAGTGTTGTCAATTGCGATGGGTTGAACTTCATCATCAGCCATTTTGTTTCTCTGTTATACTAAATATATTAGGTTTTCTCATTACACTATTTCACACTCCTAATAATTATTGACAATGACATAATATCATAAACCCAATTTTTTTATCTAATGAACTTATTAAAGGTAATACATAAATCAAGTATCCATACAAACATAAATTTCAAATTGACACCAAAAATAACATTTTGCCCATCTCTTTTCCCCTCCAAGAATATTGAAATGCGCTGCGACCATGTTATCCTTACTATGTGTAAGAATATTTTCATAAAATTATATAATGAATTAGCAACCCAATGATTTTATGATTCTTATTGAATAAAATTTCTTTCGCAGCTCCTTCTGTTGCAGTGGCCCCCAGTGGAAATAACTAAAGTACAATTGTGGTCTGGGTATTGTAATTAACTAGTTGCTAAACGCAGCTGTACACTGCTTATCACCATAAAACAATAACAACAAAATATGGCCAGCACTTGGGGTTCCTAAAAAAAAGAAAGACACACTTTATTCAGGTTTTTGTTTGACGTCAATGATGTGAAGACTTTGCATTGAATCTTTGTTTGTTTGTTAACTGACGTTTTTGGAGTGAAATTTTATTTTTGTGGTTGGTGTGACCAAGACTGAGAAAGCAGGGTTTTTTTCAGAGATTTTCTACTACCGGTAAACGGTAGTAGAAACTCATCTTAAAAAAGAAGAAAGCTAGTGAGCTGTGAGCTCGATATTCGGAAGAGATAAGTCGATTATTTTATATCATAACATGGCATATTTGTTAAATCCTAATTTCTGGAAAAGTTATTGTAAATCTACAGTTAAAACAGATGAATTGTTTAAAAAGTTTGTTTTTGTGAGTGCTGTTTTAAGCCAAAGTAGAGACAAAGACCTCAAAATAATTTTGCCTGTGGCACTTTTAAAAAGGCTAACGCCACCCACTCACTTCGCTCGTGAATGCTCAAACTCAATCTTCAAAAATAAAACGGTATTAGCTAAAATATCTAAAAAAAAACTGGAAAGCAAACTAAAAACTCTAAAATGGCTAGCGTGCTATATACACACTCCAATAATAATAATTAGATTCATTACGTATGGTTTTGATCACAAGAATGTTTTATATAACATTGAAATCCTGAAGTAAATCCAAAGGTAAGTACATTATCCATAATAATACAAATAGATACACAAGCTCATCTTTTATGGCACCGGATTGAACCCAGATCTCTTACTTCCTTATTTTATTGTATTCATTAATTAATCTTAACAACTCCACTCCAGATTTATTTAGAACGGGTCTCCGACCCGATCTCGATCTGGTGACTCACGCACTAAACTATTGAATCCTGATTGAACCACTATCAAATCTCTTAATTGGGTAGTTTTCCTTGATATCAAGCAATCAATATCAAGTTTTTTGGTTTGCAATTAGGTATTTGAAAGAAAAAAACTCAATATTAGGGATAAGCTTTTGATTGAGAGGTTCAATAGTGGTATAGATCTCTAAGATTCAATAGCGGTACAAACCCTTGATTGGTGGGCGAGTCGTCAGATTGGGAAAAAGTGTCGTACTGACTGTTAAGATTGCAATTTAGCCTTATATAGATTTTGGGGAAATGACCGGTTTGACAGCTACTATTTTTGCTCTGCCATTTGTTCCTGCTGTGGCAATATGACATTTTGGTGACACAAAAATTTGATCAAGGGGACGTCGACAAAAAATTTTTGTCTGAGTTAGCGGACTTTGTCCACCCCTTCCCCCTCCCCCCCCTTCATAACGGACCAACGAAAAATTGTAGCGGAAAAAAAAAGATCCCACCACTTTCTGCCATCTTGGAATGAAAGACAAGTTAGCAAATTAGACTGGACGCTCCGTGGGCACGCGGTCAAAAAATATCCTGCTTGCTAATTGAGATAACAGTCAAAGAATATTTTGCGGAACTAAAATGAATGAAGTGCGTGCGCTATAGCGGCATTTTGTATGTACTGTAAATGGTGGCGCGTAAAAGGACAATGACAGACATTTTGGTTGTGTAATTGTAAACTCCCAACATGTAAAATGCGGTAAACCTAATCTCCGCTAAGAAAAGACAAAAATCTCATATAACCAAAATGTCTGTCGTTGTCCTTTTACGCGCCACCATTTACAGTACATACAAAATGCCGCTATAGCGCACGCACTTCATTCATTTTAGTTCCGCAAAATATTCTTTGACTGTTATCTCAATTAGCAAGCAGGATATTTTTTGACCGCGTGCCCACGGAGCGTCCAGTCTAATTTGCTAACTTGTCTTTCATTCCAAGATGGCAGAAAGTGGTGGGATCTTTTTTTTTCCGCTACAATTTTTCGTTGGTCCGTTATGAAGGGGGGGGAGGGGGAAGGGGTGGACAAAGTCCGCTAACTCAGACAAAAATTTTTTGTCGACGTCCCCTTGATCAAATTTTTGTGTCACCAAAATGTCATATTGCCACAGCAGGAACAAATGGCAGAGCAAAAATAGTAGCTGTCAAACCGGTCATTTCCCCAAAATCTATATAAGGCTAAATTGCAATCTTAACAGTCAGTACGACACTTTTTCCCAATCTGACGACTCGCCCACCAATCAAGGGTTTGTACCGCTATTGAATCTTAGAGATCTATACCACTATTGAACCTCTCAATCAAAAGCTTATCCCTAATATTGAGTTTTTTTCTTTCAAATACCTAATTGCAAACCAAAAAACTTGATATTGATTGCTTGATATCAAGGAAAACTACCCAATTAAGAGATTTGATAGTGGTTCAATCAGGATTCAATAGTTTAGTGCGTGAGTCACCAGATCGAGATCGGGTCGGAGACCCGTTCTAAATAAATCTGGAGTGGAGTTGTTAAGATTAATTAATGAATACAATAAAATAAGGAAGTAAGAGATCTGGGTTCAATCCGGTGCCATAAAAGATGAGCTTGTGTATCTATTTGTATTATTATGGATAATGTACTTACCTTTGGATTTACTTCAGGATTTCAATGTTATATAAAACATTCTTGTGATCAAAACCATACGTAATGAATCTAATTATTATTATTGGAGTGTGTATATAGCACGCTAGCCATTTTAGAGTTTTTAGTTTGCTTTCCAGTTTTTTTTTAGATATTTTAGCTAATACCGTTTTATTTTTGAAGATTGAGTTTGAGCATTCACGAGCGAAGTGAGTGGGTGGCGTTAGCCTTTTTAAAAGTGCCACAGGCAAAATTATTTTGAGGTCTTTGTCTCTACTTTGGCTTAAAACAGCACTCACAAAAACAAACTTTTTAAACAATTCATCTGTTTTAACTGTAGATTTACAATAACTTTTCCAGAAATTAGGATTTAACAAATATGCCATGTTATGATATAAAATAATCGACTTATCTCTTCCGAATATCGAGCTCACAGCTCACTAGCTTTCTTCTTTTTTAAGATGAGTTTCTACTACCGTTTACCGGTAGTAGAAAATCTCTGAAAAAAACCCTGCTTTCTCAGTCTTGGTCACACCAACCACAAAAATAAAATTTCACTCCAAAAACGTCAGTTAACAAACAAACAAAGATTCAATGCAAAGTCTTCACATCATTGACGTCAAACAAAAACCTGAATAAAGTGTGTCTTTCTTTTTTTTAGGAACCCCAAGTGCTGGCCATATTTTGTTGTTATTGTTTTATGGTGATAAGCAGTGTACAGCTGCGTTTAGCAACTAGTTAATTACAATACCCAGACCACAATTGTACTTTAGTTATTTCCACTGGGGGCCACTGCAACAGAAGGAGCTGCGAAAGAAATTTTATTCAATAAGAATCATAAAATCATTGGGTTGCTAATTCATTATATAATTTTATGAAAATATTCTTACACATAGTAAGGATAACATGGTCGCAGCGCATTTCAATATTCTTGGAGGGGAAAAGAGATGGGCAAAATGTTATTTTTGGTGTCAATTTGAAATTTATGTTTGTATGGATACTTGATTTATGTATTACCTTTAATAAGTTCATTAGATAAAAAAATTGGGTTTATGATATTATGTCATTGTCAATAATTATTAGGAGTGTGAAATAGTGTAATGAGAAAACCTAATATATTTAGTATAACAGAGAAACAAAATGGCTGATGATGAAGTTCAACCCATCGCAATTGACAACACTGATCCAGAAGAAACTCCTGGATACAAAGCACCTGCACAAAAATCCTTAGATGAATTAAAGAACCTCGATGCTGATGATGAATCTCTAGTCAAGTATAAACAAACACTTTTAGCTGGCGTTGACCCTAATGCAGGTTAGTTTAATTTGTTTGTTGTTTTGCTTTTTGTAAGCAACCCAATTTTAACAACTAACAGTTACAAATCCTTTGATTGACTGATTGCCCATGTTTCAAGAAAATTTCTAAGTAGTTTTGACAAATGACCTATAATTTTTGAAGTACACACTGTATACCCCTGAAATCTTGTCAGAATGTGTCTTATATGTTTTTAGGAAAAGTCACAAAGTTTTAAGATCGTACAAAAAATTTTCCGGTAGTTATCAAAAAATTTCTCCGAGCGTGGTGGAATAGACAGTCTTATTAAAAAAAAAAAAACAGTGCCCGCGCGATTCATCGCAAGTTATCCATATTGCAATCTGCCTGCGCGATTCTTTCAGCTTGTTACCGTAATTACGTGCGCGATTTATAAGTAAAAGTCGTGCACTGCCTGCGCGACAAATTGCGCACGTGAAATACGTTTGCCTGCGTGCGCGAATCGCGCGTCTTGAATTCGATTTATCAACTTAAAATAATGATTTTTTACTTTAATATAGCTCCAGCAGATGATCCAAGGCGTGTTGTTGTTCAAACCATGGTTTTTCTTGCTGATGGTAAAGAATTATCACTGGACTTAACTGGTAATTGTATTCTTTAGAATCATGATGTACTTTTTGTGACCTGTTTCAGTATCGGTTGTTATATTATTAATTTCTTTAGGTGACTTGAAAACACTGAAAGATAAACCAATAGTTGTGAAAGAAGGAGTTGATTTTAAAATCAAGATTGTATTCAAGGTAAAAATTGCTTTTTAGATTTTTGAAATGAATTTTAAGTAGTTCCACAAGAAAATAAGGTTATATTTGTCTATTTATTTATTATTCCTCTTTTAGATCCAACACGAAATTGTTTCTGGCTTGCGATACCATCATAATGTTTTGCGGAAGGGAATCCCTGTAGATAAACAATCCTACATGGTTGGTAGTTACGGACCAAAAGCCGATTCGCAACAATATACCACCCCTTCAGATGAAGCACCCAAGGGCATGATTGCGCGTGGAACTTATAAGGTGAGAAGTAAATTTATTGACGATGACAAGAATGTCCATCTTGAATGGGAATGGACAATGAACATAAAGAAGGATTGGGAGTAAGCTCCGATAAAAGAAAAACACTACAGAAATTTATTAAAAAGAAGAATCGTAATTTAAAAGAAAAAAGAAGAATCAAGTAGTTCCTGTTGCTGTCATACAAACTGTCATTTGCTACCAAATTAATTTATTTACAAAATTTTACTACTGCTATATCAACCACTCATTTTGTAGGGATTAACCTTTTTCTCGTGAATTTTTGCTACTGTTTATTTAGTAAACGGCGTATTTTAAGCGCATGGTTTTAAACGCTTTTTTTTTTCTTATTATTTTGTAAATGAGAATTCGATCAGTCAAAGCAAATACATCCAATTATTTTATTTTGAAAATTTTGTCCGAAGAGACAAAGTCCTCACTGCACCTGAAATTCGGTCATGTTGAAATGTTTCAACTGTTTTCGTCAATAACGTAAAATAATGAATAAATGAAAAAGAAGACTAAATTCAGGAAAGTCCTATTTTGTCTATTGTTCTGCTCAATATTTGAAAAAAAAAATTGAAAATTTTAAGCAATTAGCAGTTGGTAATGGAAAGGTTTTTAGATGAAGTTAACAAAACAAAACAACTATCAAATCAGAACAAACTTCTTGAATTAGGAGCACATTTACCACTTTATCATCTTTGTTAATGTCAATGCTTAAATACCTACTTCGAAAACATTACAGCATGGTTCTCACATGTCCTGGAATTCAAAAAGATTCCTTATAATTCCTGGAATTTAGAGATTTTTCATAAAGTGCTGGAATTTGATTCCAAGGTTGTCTGAAAACCTTACTGTTATTTGTATGTTGATGCTTCTTTTTCAAGATTACATGCTTTTGGTCAAGTTATAATTTGTTGAAATAAGGTACCTATTCTCAACATGCTCCTATTATCGACACCCCCTGTTTTCTCAGTAAGGAGTGGTCAGGAAATAAAATAAGAGGCAAAGTTTTAAAGGTCTTAACACGCCCTGATAAATATGTAAAAAAGCATGAAAAGTATAAATATTATATATAAAGTAAACTTGCTTAAGTAATTACCGATTACTAGGCGAATTTTAAAGTTAAAGGTTTGATTTTTCTTTGATATAAATAATTTTGCCTTTTATCTTTCCATGAATACCAAGAAGATAAAATTTCAGGTACAAAAGAGCTACCCGCGCTAACCCAGTATCTGTACCAATTCTCGACATGTCAGGTTTCTATAGAAAATGTATGCAACCATTAAAAAAAACGTAAATATAATTGTTAATTCATTCTTTATAAAGGAGAGACATTAACACACACCTCGGGTAATTATGTAGTTTACAATCAAGTTTGGTCATCAACTATTCCATTTATAAATTTGTGAACCATATGCCGTGCAATCTTCATAACTGATGTCGAGAATAGGTTTTGCATGTTTTTAGGTCTGTCTTTTGGGTCCTATATTGAATGAACGACTTTTATCCGTTTTTCATAAAACTTTCAAAACTGGTAGAATATACCTGAATGTTTACTTTGCCGATGTTTTTGTTTTTTTAATTGCTTTTTTATAAATCCGATCGTAAACCAAAATTGTCTTTTATTGTTTTCTAAATATCGTAAATCCTGAAAAAAAAAGTGGACTAAAAGTCCTGGAATTTCAAATACAATCTTTCTGTGGGAACCCTGTCCATAAACCAGGGCCAGGGCTCCTATTTGTCCTGTAAAAAGGGTCAAAATAGGCAACTAATACGACTTTTCAGTCTGATTTCATAACGACGGATAGCTCAAAATTTGGCTTGTCATGCAATAATATGATGGATAACGTAGTAGTAGTTATATTTCAATAAGTTTCTTCTATAAAGTCCATTATGGGAGTCGAATTGAAGCTAATTAGTTTCGGCAGATGTATTTTGTTTTGAGAGTGGTAGTTCTTTCCATCCACAAAACAAGATATATATCTATCGGTACCCGGTATTTTGATTCGAGCGTAGAGCGGACGTGCCATGTGCGCCATGAAATCGCTAAATATTTAAAACCTTGTCTGCGCAACATCCCACACTTAAAATCGAAGCCGAGCAAGGTGGGATGTTGCGCAGACAATTGCTCTAGCTATATAATAGTTAACGAGTTTGTATTGTTTGATTTCGAATTCGTAATAGAAGGCAGTGAAGCGTGAAATTGTTATCAAACAAACAGAATTATACTCAAATTGAGCAAACAAATAAAAAAACAAGAAAAGTTGAGCAGAAGAAAAAAATAAAATGGAAAAACTGAAATGTAAAGTTTATAGAAAATGAAAAGGAACAAATCTGCGTATAGGCTTTTAACTAGTCTTGCTATCATCATATGTCTGTCAGTATTACGAAAATCATATGTACAACAAGATGATGGTGATACCAAATTACGTCACAAAAGAGAAGGGAGACACCTTATGGCCGGGTTATCCACAGCCACTGATGAGCGGTGCACACACTCCAAAGGAGCCGTGGATGAATTTCCACCGGACCTCTTAACGCAAGAACAACGAGAGCACGGTGGTATTATCATACATATTCTGATCACGTGTTATATGTTTGGTTTATTAGCCGTTGTGTGTGATGATTACTTTGTGTTGTCGTTATACCACATCTGCTCACGGTTGAGAATGGATAAAGATGTAGCAGGAGCAACTTTCATGGCCATTGGGTCTTCAGCTCCTACTCTATTCATTGCCATTGTTTCAATTTTCTTCACAGAGAATGCCGGTGATGTAGGTTTAGGAACCGTAGTTGGGTCTACCATCTTCAATACACTTTTTATTGTGGCAATATGTTCAATGGCTGCTGGTACTCCAGTCACTGTCTCGAGTTGGCCCCTGATGCGTGATTCGTTTGTGTACACTTTAGGAACATTTACACTGGTATTTACGGTGAGGGATAGACAGGTGTTTTGGTGGGAAGCCCTTATATTTGTTTACATCTACATATTCTATATTATAATCATGTACTTCAACAAACCACTTGGTCGATATTTCACCAAAATATCTGAATCTTGTTGCGGCACATGCGATGTATTTCCAGCAGGAGATGGCGGATGTGTTAATAATTCCACAGCTGATTTTCTTGCAGTCTCGGATCAGAAGTTATTCGAAGCAACCAAACAAAACATGAAGAGAGATGACGTAGCGGACGACGAGAGTGAGGAAATCTCCGCCAACGATTATGCGCGTGAATTAGGACAATTTGAACACAAACAGCAATCACCACTACATATTCCAGAAGGTTGTGTCAATAAACTGATATGGATATTAGGTTTCCCGGTAATGATATTGTTCTACATCACCATCCCACCTTGTTGTAAGAAAAACTGGTCGGAATGGTACCTAGTAACATTTTCAATGTCCGTCCTATGGATGGGAGTGTTGTCGTATATCTTGGTATGGATGGTGTGTATAATTGGTGACACGTTCGATATCCCTGATTGTATTATGGGAATGACATTTCTGGCCGCTGGTTCCAGTATTCCCGACGTCATGGCATCAGTGATCGTCATCAGACAAGGATCCGCTGATATGGCGCTGTCCAATGCGATTGGTAGTAACGTGTTTGATATGTTATGTTTAGGAGTGCCATGGTTCTTCAAATCAGCCGTAGTGGAGCCAGGAACACCTGTTCAAATACAAAGCCAGAGTATCATGATTTCCGCTTTACTGTTGGTGGGTTCAATCGTGTTCACTGTCATTGCCATACATTTAAACAATTGGAAACTAGATTTCAAGATTGGTATCATCTTTTTATTAGTGTATATTGTATTTATAGCTCTGGCAACTTTATTGGAATTCCTTGCCTGTCCGTGTCAGCTGGATGATTTTCTACCATCCCGTTAGTTTGTTTGAATTTTCCTACGTGAAAATGAAAATATTTTTGTACGAAGATTATACCAACACATAAATATTTCTTTCTCGAATATCTTTTCACAATAATTTGATTTCTTTTATGGTCAGTTTTCTCATGTGTGCATATTGGATCCAGAAGAATCCCAGAAGGTCAAGATTGAGTCGTTTTATGAGTAAAAATTGTGGGAGAAGTGTAGATGTTATCTATAAGAGTTTTGGCATCTGGGGTAGCCCTGGTAGAAAGGGTGATTCACGGTATGATTAGATGGATACCCAGGATATCTAAAAACTGGGAGGTGTTTTCATTCGAATTAGCGTTCAGAAGGTTGATTTTGAAGTCGCCTAGAAAAACTACAATGGTTTTATTTTCTCTAGAAATTTTGTCAATGAATGTGTTCTTGGTTGAAGTCAGATATCCTAAGAGAGCTAGGATGTTTATAGATGGAGCCTACCACTAGATTAGATTGTTTAGGTAGGTTGATCTCAGTAAAGGTTAGTTCAAGGAGTTTAGGTTTGTATGTACATTAGCTCTTCAAGATCTTTCTTATGCTATGGGTGGAAGATAGGGTGTTAGATAAAAAAAAAACATAGTGCCGCCAGCCTGGGCTTCCGTTGGTGTTAAGATGCTATGGTAACCCTCTAGATCGTAATGAGGATTGAATAAAGATTTAAAATTATACTTTCTGCTTTTCTTGATTTTTTTACTGTGTTTTTTACCCCTGGCATAGTCACGTTACTTCGAAGGCCTAAAAAAGAGTTACTCATTCGGATTTATTTGGATTTTCTTTTTGATGATTCCTAATATCAAAAGTAACAACTGGGTCAAATTCTAGCTTTATATTTATCATTTAATTCAAGGTTTTGGTAAATTTAACGAAATGTGCAGGATGGTTCAGAAAATACTGTCTGTCTGCTGGATGGATATGGTATTAGGTTCATGACCTTCAGTTCAAATTCAACTAGTAATGGACCTAGTATATAGGGTTGCTTTTGATACCTTTTATAGAAAAAAAGCAAGGAAAGGTTTCAGATTTTTGACTTTTCACAATTCAGAAACTACAATTCTATATAACACTTTGAGGGAGGGACTAAATTCGACACATTAAGGTTAAGTTGCAGGCCTGGCGGATCCGGGGGGGGGGGCTTTAGCCTCCCCACTTTTTTGCTAAAAAGTGATGTTTGGTTAGCGCGCAGCAAGCTGATCTTTCATTTACCCGTGTCCCTCCTCCTCCCTCCGTCAGGTTTTAGCCTAATAAACAGCCTTTATGTCAGTCCAAGATGCCTTGTAGTTAGGACCTCTGCGTTCATCCCGACCCGTATTTCTGACATAGTTTTATGTACATTGTTCTACACAAACAAACAATGAGATGTCCACCATTTTGAACGTTTGCACATGCGCGCAGGTCAAAATCGCGGGATCGCCTTGTAAGCGAAGGCATCATGAGAAATTAGTTTTTGGCGTCAAAATACATGTGATGTGCCAGATTTCTAAAGTGATTTTAGAGAGAGAAAGACGTATCC
>JAYRBV010058117.1:560-17357 GCA_036023255.1 Mitrocomella polydiademata
CTTTCTCTTTGCTGAGTCTGGAGGTGACCACCTTGGTTTTGAGGACAGCATTGGTAGCAAACTAGATCTGATTGGCGGCACCTTATCTATCTCTGAGTCCTAGAAACATATCTGTTGAACAATTCGAACTACACAACTGAGAAAAAGCCATCACTTCAGCAAGTTGAGGGATCAGAACTCTTGAATCACTGCGCAAACTGGAGTTATTACAAACAAGCAAATTGGATACCTTCTGAAGATTGAGTACAAACAACTGCCTTTTAATTGTCTCCTTTTTATGATGTCACCACATTTCTGTTGACTGAAACTGAGTACAAAACAAAGACAAACAAGGTCATCCTCCCACCCTATCCCCAAAATACCCTTTACTTGATTAATTAGTACATTCAATGAAATGATTGAAAAAGCCAAATTTAGTATTGTTCAAATAAAAAGAAAGTAGAAATAATGAATAGTTGCAAGTGCAAGGAAAACAAATTTTCAAAACCTGAAATTTATCTTGTACCACTACTTTTACTTGATCCTTACGCAACGAACCAACCTTGGCATTTGGATGTTGATGAATGAGATTTTGTCCCCTGATCTTGACATTTCCTACTGAGAAGATTGCTGGCAAACATGCACGGCTTAGGCCACAAACAAACTGCTATTGACTTTTCCTTTATTTGACAGGTGTTGACAAAGTATTTAAGATGCAAGTTGACATTATCGCAAAGTGTTCAATTCTATGAAATTCACCTGGTTTGATATTTTTGTTCGAACAGCTGAGTTGGTTTTGTTCAGCGAAAGTTGAAATGAGATCAATCACCTTTTCAATGGAGAGGCTTCTTTACTTGGTCGTCATCTTATGTTTAATCGTTGCAAACGAACAGTGGAAGGAGGCACACAAACACATCTGCTTTAAATTACCAGTTAAGTGACTAAGGAAAACTAGAAGCAAGACATGGCAGGCTGCGCAAAAACACACTTAGGACTGCTAGAATTTCCAAAACAATTTTCTTTGAATTTAAATGTTAATTTTGCAAAAAGAAATCAAATTTAATTTTACTAAAAATGATATTGGAATTGATATTTTTCTCACGTGTCTTCATCCTTTGGAACGTTCACTTTTCTCCTACTCTGTGTTCAATTTGACTTTAGGTCCCCAATCTATTGAAAATCTGGTTAGCAAGGCAATGCACGGACAACAAGATTGCGAAACAAAAGTTTGTATGTATAAGATCACAACTGGGAAAACATCATCGCTTAACTGCTTATTGGCACTTGTGAAGAGGAGGCGGAGGAGGAGGAGAAGGCGGTGGTGAGCTACTGGTTGCGACTGATTCTTTCAAAGGGCGTACCACAGAAGAAGACTTCAACACTTTGGACAGGCCAATTACTTTCTCTTTGCTGAGTCTGGAGGTGACCACCTTGGTTTTGAGGACAGCATTGGTAGCAAACTAGATCTGATTGGCGACACCTTTAAATTGCTTTGAGTCTTAGGGACAACTGAAGAGATTGAGGCAAAGACATCACATTGAGAAGCATATGTTTGTGCTGTTCACCTTGTTGGTAAGAACGACTTGTAAGATAATATTGATCATTTGAAAATTGGAGGGTTGAGAACAGAGCTTTGGTTTACCAATGGAAAAACTTCTACTGCTTTAATATTTCGCACAGGTGTTGGTCCTCAACCAATCTCCTTTAATTCTTTCCACGTCATTGTGGGAACTGAAAAAAGGAGCACAGACAAGGCAGAAAACTTTCATATGGAATGGATAGAAGTAGTTAATTTTGTAAGCTATATAATCCCAATTTAAATTTAAATGATTTTTTAAAGAATAATATATGAACCTTTCTTTCTTCTCTACAATATTTGAGTATTCATTGATAATTGTTTCTCTTCTCAGCTATTGGTTCCCACACTTAGATGTTATGTTCAATATACCAGATCCATTTGAAATTTAATCAACACACTAGTTCTACGATGCCATGATAGAAGTTCTTTTTTTCTCCTAACGGAATTTGAAGTTGCAAATAGTATGAGAGTATCAAGTCTGTCCAGCAATAGCGCAACATAATGAGGTAAATCAAGCCTCAAATCTACTTTATTAAATTAACAGCTCTACCAGACATCTTTCTTGTATTATTATTGGTTATGCGCATCATAGATCCATTGATAAACAGCTATTTGTATGTTGAAACAGATTCCAAAAGAAACAAATGAAAATTTAAAAATTTTCCTGAGTAACAAGATGAGTTTGGCAAATATAAATAACTTTCTGTTGCACCTTAGTTGAACTACCTATACCAGAGAAAACAGTAAAAGTAAAGCAATTTAACCACTTTTATGTGAACTTTCTCCAGCACAAGCCATCTGCCAACCAAGTGGTGAACTATGATAAAGATAAGAAGTAATCACTTCCTAGTACTAAGAACAATTTTACAATGAAATCATTTAAAAAGTTTTAAAATTTTCATTGTTTAATCAAAAGAATTGCTCAATTTATTGGAATACTCTCTATGTTAAGGTTTATTATAGATTTCAGTATCAAATTTGGATTTTGTTTTTAAAACAATGGATAAATACCTGAAACCCTGATTCACATTCGTTGGAATCGTTGTTGGAAGCCTTTGCACATCTTCAGATGTTGATCGGGTATTAACTGTACATTCAAAAGAAAACTTGTTGTTAAAACATATTCAAGTAACCAATTTCTAGATAAGTTCTAAAATTATCAACTTTGATTTTTTTCGAGTTTCAATGAGACTTCAAAATCATTCCTATCCCACATATCCAGTCAACAACTGCTAATTCCGTTGGTCACATTTTATGGAGTCTTAAAATCATGTCAGTGACAAAATTAGCTGATGTTGACTGAATATTTCAATAAAATACATCACATTACATCATTGTATCCATTTGTACAACTTCATATGTACCACCTCAAGGGAAACTTGTGTATTCCATATCTTGACTGGCGGTGATTACTGTTTAAAGGAAAGTGAAACATATTAATATTCAGAGTATTAAAAAATATCTTCCAACTTCATTTCATATCAAGCTTAAATACAGAATAAGCCAACACATTTACACAAATTATAAAAATGTTACAAAATGCTTGACCTAAAACAAGCCTATAATTTAGGCAAAAATAAAGCTATGATGCTTTATGATAGAATTATCATGGATATAACTCAATCAAATCCAGTCTCTTTTAAATTGGACGTTAAATTTGCGTGTTATATCCAGTAGACATCGTTTCCTTCGTTAGTTGATGATACCATTTTCGATGAAGTTATCAATCATTTCGTTTATATCTGCGTCTGAATCATAGTCGAAGTTCGTTTCTACTTTCTCCTGATGTTCTTGACTAGAACTTCCTTCAATTTTAACTTCATCTAACTGTTTAAAAAATAAGTCCGTTCCACATATACTCTCGATGTCTTCTTCCTCTGTTAATGTTCGTAAATTGTCTTTAGTTGTGTGTTTAGATAGATTTTTAATCTTTTTCAGTTTAGGAGTGTTGTTAATACGAGATTGAACAGAATGTATCGAAGTTGTCAATAAAGCATCTAAGAACAGACTAGACATTTTCTTTTGGCGATTTGTTCTTCGTTTTGTCATAAGAGAAGACAATACATACTTTGGTTTCCTATAATTCTTACCCGTAGCATCCATTCTTTGGCATTTTCCAGAGCACATTTTCATTTAATTTTCACAAATTTCGACACGAAAAACGTACTTCCAGCGTTGAAGGTAAAAACTTTTTGCTTCTTGCCTTCGCAATATTTTTCTTTTACATCATCAAACAATTGTATTGCTCATTGATTTGCACCAATCAAATTTTAGCTTTCATATCACGTGGTTTACAAACAGCCAATGGTTAGATGTTATTTTATCATGTGATGTAAACATTAAACATGTGACTAGGCCTAGTCTCCTCGACTAGTTGTTGTTATGACATTTTTCAACTTCCCTTTAAACGAGGCTATTACGTCATTCCTTCCTCCGCACAAGATGGCTGCTGGATGAGGGGGTTTCAGTTTCCTTTTCTCCTTTTGTTATCTGAATTTTTGTTAATTTTGTTGGCTTTTATAAAAATGTTCAAACCAAATAAATTTCTTAAGATATTCGTAGGTATATCTGATGAATGCCGATTTAACAACCATTTGTCTCCCAAAAACGAACGATGGATGGAAACAAGCAGTACCATTGAACAACAACATTAACGTCCAAAATGCAAATGATGTCTGTGCCCACTATTAGCGGGTGCATGGCAGTAGTCCGACAGCTCATATGTCCGAACAAAGAAGAACGATGAAGTCTAGACCGGAAATACATTGTTTAAAAGGGAAATTTATATTGTCGCAGGCGCGTCACTATTTAACATTGTAGAAAGTTTCAAGTTGATACAGTAGTCATTAGATCTTTAGTTATTGCAGAATTTGTATTTTGGTCTGTAAATTACCAACCAAACAGGTGGCAGAAAATTGGGGAGAAACTCTATCTTGATCTTATAGATTATGTGTAAAAATTTCAAGTCTCTAACACTTGTAATTGATGAGATATGCTATTGATTATGCATTATGCGTTTTGTACCTGCCGCTAGTCAAAGGGTTCATGGCAGTAGTCCGACAACTAGGACTAGTCCGACACCTCAATAGTCCGACAAAACCAGACATTCAGACGTATCATTTGTCCGACATTTCACTCTTCCAACAGTCCACCATGCCGCCGATATCTCATTTGTCCGACAAGTAATAAAAGTACCGTTTGTCAGACAAGAATAGTATGGCAATTAAATTTCTTGATTTTCAGCCTCAAAAACTGCAAAATTAAAATGTTGCGAAAAATGAATTTTGACGCCAACCGCAAAATTAAATGTATTTTATACAAAAAATCCGATTTTTGTGCCAACATCACAGAAGATTGATTTTTTTTAAAGGAAATACAATTGAAAGTTTTCTCCTAAAAATGTTTTTTATTACCTTTAATTAGAAAACACAACTTTGAGACGTGCTAAATTCGAAATTTGTCATTTTTTGTTAGAACCGCAAAATTAAAATGCCGCGAAATTCACATTTTTACTCAAACCAATAAAGTAGTTGTCGGATACACTTTGACTGTCGGACAATTGATACCAGACACTATAAAAATTCTAGTGTGTTGTCGGACTACTGAGCACCTCCTGAGTCAAATATTTGAGGCTACCTACACAAAATAACCAAATAATGCTGAGTAAATTAACACAATCACTAATTAACACCAAATGAAAAAGGGGCATCCACATAGTATGTACGCACAAAAATCATGAAAATAAGACCCCCTCCCCCTTGTACGCAAAATATGAGGGTCAGCTGGATAGTCCGAATGTTCGATAGTCCAAATGACTGATGTCCAAAAAATATGTAAATTTCTTGAAAAAGAAACAGAAAAATATTGAATGAATATTTTGAAATTATTTGAATATTTTTAAAAAAAATTCAAAAAATTCAGAACTTTAAAAAATTAAGTAGAAGATTTGAAAAAAACTCCTACAAAAGAAATTTCCCTTTCCTTTCTAGGCTGTATCTTTCTTCTTTGTTCTATCATATGAGAATAAGGTATTTTGAGGAATTGAGAAATGTCATATATTTTAGTGTAACTTTTACCCTAATGTACCCCCTTGGTGTGTATGTACTATGTGGATGCCCCTCAAAGAGAGGCAGGTCATTAAAGTGTGTGGTAATTAATGCTAATCAAAGAAAATGGACGTATGGATACCCAGGCTCGCAATTTAGGAAATCAGAAATGTGCTATTTTTTTCGATTTCCCTCAATTAATAAATGCCATAATAGACAATAAATTGCCAAATATTATTTATTTTGCAGTTAGAGAAGAAACTTATTTTTGCGGGATTTATTTTAATGTTTGGGCCAAAATATAATTTTTACAGGACAAATTTTCACCAATTTACAGTTTGGAAATTTGTGAATATCACAAAAATATTCTTCGCAAAAATTTACTAATTCTCCTAAAAAGATTTGTGTACTGGTATAATAAAAATGTTACTGTTGTACCATTTAACAATTTCATTTTCAATTTTAATTTTCAAGTCATATTTTGTTTTCATGAAATGTTGATAAGAGAATGAGTTACAGTGCTTTTCAATGTATACAAGAATATTTCTATTTTCTATTTTTTAGAATCAAGGAAAATACTAACAACCATGGTGGTGAATTTCGAAAAGCTGGCTGAAACTGGTTTTGTCTGTTATCCACTTGTATTCCATTTACTGTATGGTTCAGCACAAAATGAAAATATTGTCTCTAATGTTTTCTTGCTTGTTCTGGGCTTGTCACTATCCCTGTTTGGGAGAAATGATTCAAACCAAAGATTCAAGAAGCAAATATATCACGGACTGCACTTCAGAAGATTTAGTGAAGATGGTTTTGTTTATCCCCTAGTGATGCTCCCTTTGGCTGTCCAATTGCAGTACCCGAATGTTCTATGTACTGAACTGAACTCTGTTCTTATTATGATGGCTGGTTCTACAATAATTGGATTATTTGGTGCATACATATGTTTTAGCCGATTGATATTCATTGTTGCTGTATTAATTGCTGCATTCTGCTTAGTTTTAACATTCCCTTTGATAATGTGTTTCCATGTCTTAATAATTGGTACAGTCCAGTTATGTATCTTCACAGTTTTTGTAAGATGTTTCGCAAACAGTTTTTCGTATGGTGAGGCTAGTTTGATAATACAATCCAGTTGTTTGGTGGCGTTCAAATTCATCATAGAAGCTCATGCCTATTACTCTGGTATTTTTATTGCAGATGATGACTACTCAAGTTTTGTTTTTATACTAATATCCTCTATGGTATTGACAATTGTTGCCCTTTCTCCAATCTTGTACTGCAGAGTTAAGTGTTGCTTAACCGACATGGATAAGATTATTGCATCAATATGCTTTTATGTGGGACTGGTTCTGAACATTGCCGTAATCTTTATACCAGCTACGCTTTATCTGATGAAGGAAAACCCAGTTGAATGGCTTTTGCATATTTCATTTGAGACTGATTTCAGAGTAGCATTAATTTTGTATTGGGGTGTACTGGTGATTGCTGCATTTGCAACCGTATTTTGGTTTTCAAGGGGAAAACATGATCAATCAAAAACTATAGTACGAAAATTCTTTCATGTCATTGCCGTGCTCATATTCTTACCGACCTATCATGATACCGAGTATATTTCAGTTGTGACATCTATAGTGTTTGTCATTTTCATTGGAATCGAACTGATTAGGGTTTGCGAGATAAAACCATTCAGTATTGTGTTAACTCAATATTTGGAACCGTTTCGAGATCAACAGGACAGTGGTGTTTTGATAATTACACATATTTATCTACTCGTTGGCTTGGCATTACCCATCTGGTTAACCAAACGCCAAAATAATGAAAATGTATTCCATATTGTTTCTATGTACGCTGGGGTCCTTTCACTCGGAGTAGGGGATACTTGTGCATCCATATTTGGTAAACTATATGGCAAAAAGACATGGCCAAATAGGAATAAGACATATTATGGAACCCTGGCTTGCTTTTTGGCCCAGCTTATTTTCTTGGCACTGTCGGTGTTTACTTTGGATTTGCAAATTACACTTAGCCAGCTTTCAGGGCTTATTATGCTTTGTTTATCTACAAGTGTTTTGGAGGGGATATCTAATCAGGTGGATAACTTAATTTTACCAGTATATACACTTGTATTATGTAAACATTTTAATGTAATGACGTCCTAATTAGAAAGTAATGCCAATTGTTTTGTAATCAGATAGCGTTTGTGGTTTCCCTACATCTTACGTAACCAAAACAACAGATCTTTAGAGCAAAGATTACATGACGCTCATGCATGTTTATCTGTGGTATTGTATTTCTTTCCCTTGCATGGGCATGCCTTTTAGCACATCTGAATTGTCTAAAAAAAACTTTATAACAATAGAATAAAACAATGCAGTTAGTTTTTAGTTTAGTTAGTATTTAGTTAGTTTATATTAGTTCCTTGTTCGGATTATAATGATGAGGTGTACAAAATTACAGCGATCTGATTGGCTAACAGGAGTACAATTTATCTTAAATTGTACTCTTCAATGAAATGTCTTCTGTTTTGTTGAAATGAGTCGGGCGAAAATGTTAACAACTAAACGTCAAATCATAACAAACAACTGCAATTACTTATTTTTCCTATGTGCGTAGAAAAATGAAAACAACAGATTCTTTCTCTTTCTTTCTCTATCTAATGCTGCTAATATTATTTTGTACCCCTCATGATTAACACATAATCGAGCAGGCACTCGAACAATTCAAAAAAATTGTACGAAAAAGTTATCAAATGTTAAAGTAATTTTACGAGGTTTTAGCCGAGTACCCTCTGGATTATGCATACTAATTCTGTCTCTACAAAACGAAGTGAATAAAACAAATGGAACTGAAACAATGGAAATACAAAAGAATAAAATGGGTGATATTTTTTTATACACTTTGTAATACATTTTTAATGATTTTAATACCATTATTAACCATCCATATATACCATCTTTCTTTGAGATGAAAAAATTCTTCATCCAGATTTAAATAAAAATATATCATAACAAGTATTTCTTCAACCTTAAAAAAATTTTCCCGTAAAACTATAGAAATTCTGATAATAGGAAAAAATTAAAAAAACTTACTGAGTGACACTGGCTAGGGAAAACTTCAAATAATGTCATTCATTCGCAGAAAATGAGAAAACTTTTGATTTTTTTATATCCGAAATCACTAAATTTTCTATAATCGATAACCAAGTGACGAAATATTTGTCGGTACGAAAATTCTTTTGCTAATTTTTTTCACATAAACTTTAGAAAATAAAAGACTAAACTGGAAGGTGATGAAAACTTTCTTTGACATTTGCTTTGTCCAGAGACATCAAAAACTAACTGTTATTACCAAAAAGATTTTGTAAACATTTGTTCACTTTTAGTAACTACAGGGTTTTCCGGTCCTCGTTTTATAACGCGCATACAATTTACACCCGTTTCTTCGTACCCTACTAGTAAGATCTACGTTCTGGAGATTCCTTCCTTTCCATTTGGGATCTCAATGTAGTTTGAGTAGCATAATCTTGTCATTTACATAGAACACCTTTAAAGTCCGGTTGCGTTGGATGTTGACTCTCTCTTTCCCAAAAACAACCTCGTTCACCTCAGTAGACTCTCATTGTGTTACATTTCCGTCAGCTCAGATTCTAAACTCGACACTTTCTTGCTTTTGATAATCTGATATAGAAGAAAGAGAGAGTTTTCTTTTCTACAAGCTCGATCATGTAAACATTGAGCGAGACCGCTTTTTCCCGTGCCGTAATTTACAGGTTAGTTTAGTAACAACAGGCTAGCAAGCCAGTCTATGAGAGCTCTTGGATTTCCTTTAATTCCACCGAAAATTAACTAATTCTCCTCTAACCGCATATGATAAAATTTACAAAATGGATAATTATTTAAGTTAATAATTAAAGGATCCCTTGAGTGACTAGACTCTAAAATGAACACAATTCTCCCAATAAGGAACAAAACTGCTTAAATGGAAATACGGTCTTTAGTAATCAACCCATCAAAATAAAACATAAGTCCAAGATTTCTTCATCATTCATTAAGTGTTTTTAAACTGCACGTGCTTTTCTTTCTGATTGCTTGTTTTACTGATGAAAGGTTTTTTGACATGATCAGCAGAATCATCGTCGATACTTAAATCCTCTAGAACATTCTGTCCCAATTCAATCAAACAATCCAGAGTGGGTTCTTCTTGAGTTAGCTGTAAGTTTCCTTCTTTCCCGTATCGTCCCCTTCTTCTTCTCTTCTTGGTGACCTTGAAGATTGCTTCTTGTTGCAAAGTCTTCCGAAATTCGGCATCGTATGCGTATCTCCTTTGCCGGTCACATAACTGTTGTCTTTGTTGAGAACGCTGTGATGACGACGTCATATGAATGTAAAAAGGACGTATGAAACAGACGAAGATTTCCTCCTCGGTTTTCGTTTCGCTGGTTTCTTCTGCTTTGTCGTTCACAGCTTCACTGGAAACTTCACCGTTTGGGTTAAATACTTCTGAAATGTTTTCGGCGCCGTAACAGTGAACTAGAACAACGCTTGTTTTTGTTTTTGAAGCGATTTTCTGTAGGACTTGCATCATTGCTGTATAGAGTAAATAAAAATAATAAGTCTTGTGCTTTTAAGTAAAAAAGACGTGGTCTGGTGGAGCTTAGTCTCCACGGCACCTGGCTAGGCGGCTATAATTCTATTTATTGTTCACGACTGTTTACCCAGCCCAGGATAGCCTCTTCATTACTAACTAGACTGTTATCAATGAGGGTCCTGCCTACGTTATACAAAACACCTACAACTGAACCTATGAGGTTGTCCTCGTCAATGTGACCTGTGGCGGATTCAAACTCTCGACCAGCAGGTTACGAGCCTAACGTCTTAACAACTTAGTCCAGCTAAGCCGGCTATATTTTTTAAAGAGAATAGATTCTCGGAAAAAGTTTTTTGAAGAAAATTGTTTTAAAGTGGGAAAAAACCTTGTAGAAAACCATAGACTAGATAACCCTCGTTGTTTAAATTACTTTTTTTTCCCCCATTTTATCGAGCATTTTATAATTTTGATATGATAATGTTTGTGGGAAAGTTCTTTCTTTCAGATTCTATAAAAAATTCCTGTGTGGTGAATCCCAAATTCCGGATTTTCCGAAAGAACGACTCCGATCGTGGCAAACAACTGAAGGTATTTGATTGTTCTAAAAGTAGTTTATGTATGAATAACTTATCATCGAAATCCTATACCTTCTTCATTTGTAACGTCTTCACGTTGTTGTTGTTGTTGCGTCGGTCTTTGTTTTTGGAATCCTGAAAGAAATTATCGTATACCTTCCTAGCTAAGTACTTTGCGTAGAAATCTTAACAAACCATACTCTTAGAAAAAGGCACATCCTCTGTAAGAAAGCACAATCTACTTTAAAGAAATTCTCGCGGTAAAATTTCTCCCAATAAAGTACGTCATCATCGTCATATGGCGTCTATTAAACACATACTATAGTTATGTTTATTCTAGTGTGTTAAAACGGATTGTAGGTATATGGTTATATGGTTAACAGACAGCACTCCATTGTTTGAACACTAGAATAGGACTACAAAAAACTCACCCGTCAACTTTTCTTCTATGTTTACCAGGCTATCGTAAAAATTCTCAACTCTCCCATGATGACTATAGTTTCCTGGCTCGATCGACATTCCAAGATAGTCGCAGATATACTTCACAATTACAAAGTCACGTGATGTCCCAGCATGATGATCGTAGCATGACACATCGAGATTAGTTGGGCGTAGTTTCTTATTTTCATCAGAATAATTACCATCATTTCGCCTTGCTGAAGTTGAAGAGAGAAATAACTCCACGCAGGACTTCATGGTATTTCGAACAGCTATCTTTTCTTGCACGGAGGCTCTCATGAGGTGGAAGCAGAACCTGAAATCCTGGTATCCTTTTGTTCCGCGGAAAACCTTCATATCCCACGGAAAAGCACCGCCTGTCCGCCGGTATTTCATTCGGGAGCTGATGTTTTTCTGCTCCCATCTCTTTGTAAAAACCCAGTAGAATGCATACACGCTGACACCAAGGATTGCCGACAGTACAGCGATATTACATAAGACAGTCACATACAAGAATTCTGCCGGTTTGAAATTACAAACAAAATCTCGGACCGGAGCGTAAGCGCGCTTGTTATTTAACTTGCAGGTGAAATTAGCCTGGAGGAAATCTAAAGAAGTTGCCCAGGCTACAACAAGACAAAACATGGCCAAGCTCGACGACAGTACAAGCGTAACTTTGGCAGTGTAAATGTAAGTTAGAAACGTCTTCTCTCTGAGCACCAACATCAACTTTTCAAAAACAGGGTTTCTGTCGTGCTGAATGCAATGAGCTGAATCCACTACCGTGTTCATATCTTTGAATAGTTCGTTGTAGGAGTCAAATTTACTGTTGACACTTGGTACTTTGAGCCAGAGCTTTTGGAGGATTGATAGCAGTAGCCATTGTAAGAAGAGCAAGTAGGGGTAATACAGTAGCACCTTCTTCTCGAACACTTGTGCGCAACGCGAATTGAAGTACTTGGCCAGGTTAAAACTGTACCCAATCTTGGGGTTGATGGGGACACAAAGCAGACCGGAAGTGTCAGCAGAAATGACTTTGGCCCATGAGAATATGGTCAGCAACAACAGGGCTAGTATGAGATAGTCCAAAGCAATTTCCCACCAGGGTTTGAATTTGCGAATTGAAATGCTCTCCTGAGTGAAGCGAGCGGCATCGGATACGGAGATCATTCTCGTAATCTCTGTCTCTATCAATTTCAGATAACTTGTCTATATCCTCTTAAGACAATCTGGAAAAGCGAAGCAACCGATGAAATTCACCTCGAACTGTTATGTCCTTTTTTTCCCTTCTCTTTTTCCCCTGCGAATTGAAACGAGTTTGTTGAACTAAATATATGAATTGCAGATAACTATGTAATACCACTGAAATTAATCTGGTGATAGTATTATGTTTGGCAAACCTTTTCTGCCATCATTAATAAGTAAGGCTACATACAAGCAGGATCGATCAGTGATAGTTGGCTGAAACCTTCCTATAATATGATATTCATTAATTAGTAAAGCTAATGAAATGATTGCAGCTGCATTATGTTAATCTTCGTGTATTTTTAGATCAAATTAATTTTTCAAACCGATTTTAAAATACAGTCATGCCAATACTAAACTATTCATTAGGTTTTGTCGAAAATTTGGCAAGTTTAAAATAAAAGCCACCTGAAAGTTAACTAGACTAGAAACTAATTGTTCTTCCTTCTGCAACTTTAAGACATGATAGAAAATTTTTTTAATCATTAACCGATACTTTTATCCGGGGGTAACACTAAGTATTTTTTGTAATTTGTCATCAAATTTTTGTTAAAAAATAAAACAGAAATAAAAATATAAAAACAGTAGTAGTAGTCTGCGCAACATTCTGCTTTTGCTCTGCTTTGCTTTTAAAATTGATTGTCGCTGCGGCTGTTGCTCAGACTAGGTAGTGTGTGATTCACTCGTCCCACAGCTTGTTTATCATAAGAACAGTTATAGATTGAGCCTATAGGTATTGGTTTGATTCAACCACTCGATGACGATATTTATCTTTATTTCATCGACGTACCTGCAACTGCTACCTGGTTTTCATTACTCTGATGTTTTGAAATGTCAGAATCATTCGTATTGAACGAATTTGATGAGTTTTGTGTGGCCAGTGTTTGTTCACTGGTATTAGTACTGGAACTAGTTTGATTTGTCTCAATAGTTAATGTTGGCAACGTTCCCCACTTCGACGTGAGCGCAGGTAGCGGAGGGTCGCGATGTTGTGTTGCTTCACGTGTCTTGTTGATATCTTTGTTCAGTGATGATGGAACCGCATCCTCCTTATTGACTTCACCGTATATCAGTTTGGAAATTTCTGAAGTAATGATATTCTGGTCACCCACAGAAATCTGTGGCAATTTCAACTTTCGGCGTGCTTTTGTTGTTATTGTTGGTGCTGCTTCAGAAGGTTTAGCTTTTTGTTTACTAGCAAGCGGTAGTTGTCCGTACTTTGTGGGAATGCTGGATTTTCTAGCGAAGAACGGGTTGCTAATACAGGTTTCTGCAGACATAACAGGCTTTAGCTGTACAGAGCTTTTACTACAATCTTTGCCCATCATTTTCGGTAAGGAAAATTCTTTATTCTCTTTTTTGTTATTAAGACGAAGGTCGGCTCGGCTTGCTTGTAAATTGTATGAAAATATCTCCTCGTCCGTCAAAGCTGCTGTAAGCTGATCTGAAGAATTATTTTTTGTCAGTAAGTTCGACTTTGTCGTACCTGTCGAAGAAATAGCGCTTCGGTTGCTTATGTTTTGCTGGGATGAAACATCCTGATCATTACCTGGTGATTGAACACCAGCCGTATCAACAGTTTTCTTTCGTTGCTTGCGCTTCGATTGATTAGGCTGACAATCATCGTTTTGTTGAACTTGTTTATGACAACTTTCAGATAAACGAAGTATCGATATAGGAGGTAACAAATCGTGTACTCTTTGTGATGAGGATATCGATTTTGATATCGTGGAAACCACAAGCGATAAAAAATTGATGTCACGTGATAAAGGAGTATCAACACGTGATGAAGGTGTGACAGCACGTGACAAAGCACTTCTTTCAGCAGAAATTTGTTCTTGATTTTTGTTCTTCTGAATCAAATCTACCTCTTCACTACCAACAAGACATTCAGCACTAGTTGAGCTCATTTTACGACCATTGACAACATCACCTTCTAGATCAGACAATGAACTGGAATGAAAATAAAACTGCTTGTCAGGTAAACAAAATAACCTTTTCCATTCAGGGGTTGATCTAGGGTTCACAAAATATGAAGAGGAGTGCAATTTTGACGATGGTCACGATGCATGGCGATGCAGTATCTCATTTTCACACTTCTCCTACAGACTTGTGAGTACTCTAAATTAACCACTGGTCTCCATATAGTCAAGAAAATATTTTTAATGTTGGCAATTTAACCAGCATATAATTTAAAAAAAGTGCTGTACAGTACCCATCTCTTCCCTCAATTCTCAGAAAAGAAAATCCGTGATCAGTAATGGTTCATTGGTTAGAAGGAAATCAGTATAAATTTCACAAAAAACCTTTCATTTACATAAATTACAAAAGCTTTTTGCACAACATTAATATTTCACCACAAAGTTTTGATCCCAAATAAAAAAGTACTTACTATGTTTGGTTCAACAACAATTGATAATCATCTTCTGGTGGTTTCTGATTATTGAAAAACATGTCTTGAATCTTGGTTTTCTTTGTCATCTTGCGATCACATTTTTCCTCATCTGTGTCCTTAACTATTCTCCGTAAAGAGAGCGTTTTCTGTACAACAGGGCATTCGTCGTCGGGTAGCCCTCCTCCTTCTTTGGCCTTCTTCAACTCCCCTGTTCGTTCTCTTAACACTTTCAGAATGACTTCGATGAATTTATTGCGACCCAATCTCTCTTCTTTCAAATGCTCGCACATCTTGCTCTCCAGCATGTACATTCTGCAAATTTCCTCGCGCTCCTGATGATATGTGGCGCGCTTTTGCTGTAGTTGTTGCTGCGCTGACCGTGCGCGTTGCTCAAGTTCTTTGCGTTTCTCTGTGAAAACCCTTTGTTCTTTTTTGTGTTTCTTTTTTTCCGTGGTCAGCTGTTTCTCCATTTCCTCAAGTTCAGTTTTTAGATCATCAACTTCAATTTCCGTTGGCAAATGGAGCTCATTGGCCATGCTCTAATATTTTCTGTTAGTTTGAGTCTCTTGGTTCAAATATAAAGAGTCGTTGCCAAAAATGAAGACATTGTATTGAGTACTACTAGGAAACTCACTGACGTCCATGCACCCAAAAGCCAGGGTCTTCTCTAGTTTGCGCAACATCCCTCTGCTTCGATTTTAAGCGAATTGCTGCTGCGGTGGTCTGTGAGTGGTCTAATTGCTTCCTTATATGCGTATAAGTAGACTGGAAACTAGCAATGTTAATCTTAAAATAGCCCATGTTCCGCACAGTTTTTTGTTTACAAATATTCACGTATGCGTACTCATCCACCCAGTTTTTCTGGAGTGATTGAATACGGAAAAGCAGAGAATTACGCACAGAAAACTGCAGTAGAGCAATGAAAGTGGAATGTTGCGCAGACTAGGGTCTTCCGTCGCACAGACTAGGGTCTTCCGTCGCACAGGCTAGGGTCTTCCGTCGCACAGGAAGGCACTCTTGTAAATAAGCACAACAAAAATATTGCTATAAATGTTCCTGTGGATTTTTATTTTGGATTTTACGGGGCGCGGAGCAAGCAGCTATAGATGCAAATAAGGAGAAAAGACTATACAGAGTTAGGCTGGGTTGTGATAGTTGTGAGGATATATAGTTGTTGACTAATCTTTAAGAATTTCCTGTTATGACTCGTGATTTCCCAATATTCCCGAAAGGAAGATTGCAGTCTTATATACGTAGTATACCCATCTCGCTCCCAGGTTCTATTGCGAATAGCTAGGGTTAATTAGCCTGTACGGCGGTCTGGTACAGACTAGGGTTAATTGTTCGTCTTTCTATTTGTTGGTTCATGAAAAATCACTGTTCTGTTTTTAATCAAACGAATCACAAAGAAGTAGCAACTTCTTGGAACAAATGTGAGTTAAAACTATGTGGTAAAAAAAATATTAGTTTCAGGGTGGTTCAGTTGGGAAACTTTCAAAAATGAATTCAAGCTGGGGGTAGGGGATAATTTCCGGACCTGATTAAATGTCATATTTTTTACTGATGACGATGTTTCGTTCTACGAATCCATTTTAAAAAGGCCTCTATATTTTCAGAAAGTTTCCATAGTATTTCCATATATTCCTGTTTTCTCAAAGAGTTTTTTTTGAAATGGACTCTATAAACAGTTACAAAATTGTAAAATTTCAATTAAATTTAGATTCTTATTTTTATTTATTTTGTTTTCTTACTTATTTTACGTGGCCGAGAAGTGCAATAAAATTAACTAATTTTCACATAAAATAAACTAAATTTCACATAAAAAGAACTATTTTCACATAAAAAGAACTATTTTCACATGAAAAGAACTATTTTCACATGAAAAGAACTAATTTCACATGAAAAGAACTATTTTTCACATGAAAAGAACTATTTTTCACATGAAAAGAACTA
>JAYRBV010058450.1:6086-17336 GCA_036023255.1 Mitrocomella polydiademata
ATCCCCGTACCTGTCCAGGTTGCTTTGACTGGAAGTTCGATTCCCGTACCTGTCCAGGTTGCTTTGACTGGAAGTTCGATCCCCGTACCTGTCCAGGTTGCTTTGACTGGAAGTTCGATCCACGTACCTGTCCAGGTTGCTTTGACTGGAAATCAGATTTTCAACAGTGGCGGATCTGGAACTAGTTTAAAACATGTGGAGAAGAGTGAAATGTCATCATCTATTGCCATTTTTCAATAAGTTTTATTATATTTTACACTTCTCCGCATGTTTTAGTAACAAGTTAACTGGTTCTAGATCTGCCACTGTTCAAAAATAAATAAGCACTCACACCCTATAGATTTGGTATATTACTCTTAAAAAAAAATGAAGATTCTTAATTTACAAAGAAGTCATTGTCAGATTACGTATAAGGAAGGATTCTCGCTCAGGATTCTGATAATGTTATCTTATATAACAGTAGAAGGATATTAGGTATTAAATGCTATTGTCAATTTGCTAATGATGTTACTCTTTAAATTGCTTCCTTTAAGAGTAATTTGTGGATATTTATATATGCCTTCATCTCTATGTACTGTAAGCCATAATCTGTTAGTGATACAAAAGCTTTAAAAGTTTTCAACTATATAACCGTACAGTAAGTCCCACTGAATTCATTCATAACTAGTTGCAGTTTTATTCTAAACAAAAGGTTAACGGGAAGATTATAAGCAGTTACAACGCACTCGTTACAACGCACTCGTTACAACGCACTCGTTACAACGATGCAATTTAACAAAATCTTTGTTTTATACGGCGGACACTTCATAGTACGCACGGTAATATTAAGTGTCCTAAAAAAAGCTTCTCTATTAACAACATTTTCCAATAAATATTTCTTCTCAACCATTTTTATAGATTTATAGGGATAGTTTTAAGAAATATATAATTGGTCCCAAATGCCGCTAGTCATAAAAGAGTGTTGCTGTACTCATTGTAAACTTTTTGTTTCGCGTAATAGCAATATGCTCACTATATTTATGGTTTTTTTTTTTATAAGCATATGAAATTTTCGAAACAAGCTCAGAATGATATGCTTATGCAAAAAGTGCAGAAAGACTCGGAGTATTTCTTAGATGTGTTTGTAAAATCGAGGCAAATTTCATCAAATGCCTCGTTCTTACAGTCTATTCTATGAGGTTTTGACAAGTGAAAATGAATTGAAACTTAGACACCCTCTGAAACCGGATAAAAGGTTGGGCTGGTTTGCTCTGGCCTTATCTTCTTGAAAATTGTTCTCTAATGTGGACTTCTTTTTGATCTGGAATTATTTTTTATATAATTCTAATTTCTATCTCTATCCTTTTTCAGTTCCAATGGCAAGTCAAGAAATCAGAGGCTGGTAACAAAGGGAGCAAACTACCACGGGTCGAAATCAATATTTCTATAGACAGTCTGAAGGTCATTGACTGCAAATCAAGGGTAAAATATGTTCTCATTTTTATAGTTTTAAATTTTAAGAATTTCAAAAGTATTTTTCTTTGCGAACTACCCTGTATATAGCTTCCACCCACACGATCACACGTGATCATTCGCTGGAAATAGAGATGACATGTGTTGCGTGATGTGTGCCTCGTAATCGCCCCCTGATCCATTATTTTGTTTACATATTATAAACATTACATCTCAAAAGTGCAAATATTTGCCACTCTGATATCTCTGCAAACTTTATTTATCTAAAATTTGAGCGATCGTTGCATTCTCTACTCATTTGTTGCATCATATAATGGAACTTTGATAGTATCCGGTAAAGAAGACTATCTCTCTGAGCCTTGATTTTTTTACTGTTGGATTTATTCGAAGGACCTTAAGGAACTTTATATCGAGTGTCCCAGAAAAAATCACAGTTTCAATTACAATAGATCTTGAGTCGATTTGTATTAACACAACACATATCAAGAAATGTTCTGCTTGTTCTCGTAATAACAAAGACTGTAATTTTGTTTAGGTGCACTTTAGGTGATCTCTGGTAGAAAATACTTCTTTAAAGTAACTTCCCAGCCGGTAAAACTATCAAAAAAGCTTTATGCGAATGCGTACGTGCTTTATCGTATAGATAAGATGGTACTCCTCCACTTTGTGAGTCTTTTAATAGATTTACCGGATGAGAGAAAGAAACGTCCCTTTTCTGAGAGCGAAAAGTGCTTTGTTAATACTTTTGTTCCAAAATCAGTTAAACAACATGTAAACACTTCTGCCCAGGAGTGTGATTTTGAATTAAAAGGTAATCACAACCATTATAAAGACTCTCCATCTGATGTGTGTGACTATGTTCTTGGATTTTATTAATAATTTTTTTTTGCCTCTGATTTTTACTTATTGGAATAGAATTTAATTTTGAGAAATCAAATGATTGCAGGAAGTATTGACATTCCGACATTTAGAACATATGATTGAAATTACAACTAAAGCAAAAAATGTCGTAAAAACGTATTCTGTTCAAGAATGTCAACTGATACCATAATATACAATATTTTTTTGCCGGTGATATCAGTATTATGTAACTTTGTAACCGTGTAGATAGGTATCTGTGATACTGAAAATTTGATTTTTGCAACCTCGTATTCGTGTTATATTTCCTATATGAGGAATGTCTCGGGGGAAAGGTATAATCAACTTTATAAATTCCGTGTGAAATGTTGTACATACGCCGTGCAGATATAAAAATAAACGTTTCTCATGTTTTTTGACTTTATGTTTTCTTTACCACCGTTTTTAATGTATATTGACGACTAAAAAATTTACCTTTTCTAGCAAATGATTTGCGGAAGGCCGTTGCACCGTGTATCTTATTGTGCGGACGATCATAGCGAGAAGAAATTGTTTGCTTTTATTGCCAAAGATCAAGAAACGAAGAAACACAACTGTTTCGTTTTCATCTGCGATAAATTGGTAGGTTTTCTCTGCAAGTCGTGAGTAATAATTGTTAAAAGCCTTTCCCCAAAAACCGTTTATACATCAATTTCGGAATATTTCCACGTGCTCCTTCAACCATCTTTAAGGGTGCTTGCTCATTTATTACTACGCATGGATGAAATATTTCAGAGAGGAATTCTTCTCGCTCTCTGTTTATTTCAAAAGCTTTATGAATTTCAAACATTTTTGCAATATTCAAAATCTTACATACGCTTATTATGTCTATACTCCAAAGATAGGGAAGTGCATTTTTACAATTTACTTTTCTTACTTACTTTCTCTAATTTGACATGATTTGTGAAACACAGAAATCACATGAAAGATTATTGACACCTCCTCTGCTTTTAGCACTCGTTTCATTTTGCATGTATTTTGTTGTTGACTAGCTGTGCGAGAGTGTTGTGTCTTATGGTTTAACTGCTTACAATATTTGTGTACTCCAATCGTCATGGTGGATAGAGTTATCAGAAAATAAATATTTGAAACGGTGTTGTGTTACTCTTAGGATCTCAAAACTTGGTATCTGGCTTAGAATTCCTAATTTTGACTTCTCCTTCTATTGTATAGACTAGATAATGCTAGTGGTTGACTTTCCTTTTTTTTCTTTTTTTTTTCATTTTATAACTTTGATATGATATGTTTCTCTCAGATTATAAAAAAATAATCCCGATTTCCCGAAAGAACGACTCCAGTCTATCTATCGTGTTGTCGTAATTTCGTAATTAATCAACTGGGTTTTGTAGCGGAACTTTTTAAACGCTCTGGTTAACATGTATGAATTTGTTTTTGCTTCTATAGGCTTCGGAGCTTACATTGACACTTGGCCAAGCTTTCCAAATGGCGTACCGGCGCTACGTCGAGACGGAAAAGTCTGACATCAAGAAGAACAAGGAGATGATTAGCCTGGAAAAGGAGATTGAAAAGTTCAAAAGTGAAAATGTCCATTTGAAAGAGAAGCTAGGCGAAAAAGAAGGGGAAGAACAAGAAGCGACGAAAGAAAAGAACGAGGAGAGTTTTGCCCGTTCAAAATCCTTTGATTCGCATTCTATATCCAGTAGTGGCAATCCTGATGTAAGTTCATGTTTCATTGGCTCTTCTTAAAGGGGAATTGACCTTTCTCCAATTATTGGAAAACTAGCCAAGCACAGATGTAAATAGAATCAAATCTGAGCCTTTATAAGTATTGGTTATTACATACCCGCCTTGTTTTCGTGAAAATCTATTGTATAAAATAAGGATTTTAGACAGGTGTAACTTCAGAACCGGAAATAGTCTTGTTCAACCCATTTTTTATTGTTTTTTATTTTTCGCTGGCACTTTGTTTTTGTCAAGTATGAAAGAGAAAATTTTCTTTAAGAACAACATTTTAGAAATTTGACATGGTGACCACAGGAATGTCGTGGTATTTTATTTTATCCCGAAAAGTCCTTGAATGTCCTGGAATTTAGTTTGAGAGCTGTATTTTTTAATAAAGAATCGACAATTCAATATTTGTTTTGGTTTTTTTAAATTTTTTCTACTTTGATTTTTGGTCCTGGAATATGCTGAAATTTTCATTTTTTTCAATTTTGTCCTGGAATGTCCTAGATTTTGTTTTAAAAATAATGTCCTGGTAAAAATGTGGTCACCATGATAGAGCAAACAGAGGCGTATGCAAAAGCCATATCAAATGGAGGGTAATGACCTTTTGATTATAAATTTCACACCATCGCAGAGGTTTCGCTATGTTCCGCTACACCATTAGTACACACAGAATCTAACGATGTTTCAACAACACAGTTTGAAGAGAAAAATTAATCATTTTTTTGCCTTGGACTCTTGGAAAACTTATATTAATAATCATGGAAAGACAATCATCCAAAACTTATGTTTGAAATGTTTTCCAATGGCTTAGGAAATCTTAGTAGGTTAGGGTGTGTTGATTTGTTCACAAGTCCATCCTTCTTCGAGAATGTTCTTTATCTCTTTATCTACCATATGAGGTGATGTTGTGAAGAAAATGAATATTAACATTTTCACAGTTCCTTTCTTGAGAAAATAAAAAAATAAGCTAACAGAAATTCGTTGAAAAATAATTTGTTTCTCCGGTAATCGAGTCAGTTGTTATGGCGATAGCAAGAACAAGCTATACACTAGTGTATGCTTTGTTGGAATACACTTTCAAAAAAGAACGTAGTTTTTAGATAAAAGTTGATCGAGGTACCGTTTGTAACCGTGATTGTCAACTCTGGGTTTTTTACTGTTTTGCATAACTATAGCGAAAACTTCCATATTTCTAAGAATGAAATACGAATCTTTGTTGTTTGTTTCTGGTATTGTTATGTTTTCAAATTCTCAGAGCGAATCTACACTGTTAGATAAACCGTGATTGTATGAAGATAAAAAGCAGACGGAAATTGTTTAACAAATATTTCCAAGATATGATATAAATGAAGGAGCATTTTAGTCAACCAAAGAACATGTGTTGCAGGGAAGGGAATTTCTGTTAAGAGTATCGATAACCTGTTGTTTTTTTTTGCTCTTTTTTTAGACTTCATCCATGTTTTTCCACGGGAGTGACGGGGAGACCCCACCCTCGACACCACGCGATATCCATTCACTGTCCTTTCCGTCATACATGACAAGTCCGGGGCCTGACGCACCATTCGGCGGAACACCATTCGAAGCTAACTTCCCGTACGATTCTAGTACGACAGCGGCAGCCAATGATCCATTCGACCCATTCGGTAACAACACGAACAAAAATACAGACTCCAATAATTTCGATTTCTTCAGTACGAGCAACAACGATATTCAAAAGACTAACGAAGATCTCTTTGGAGGTGGAGGGGTCAGTATTTTTGACACGTCATCGACAGCTGTCGGTTCTGATATAAACATGACAAACCCCAACCCATCCCATAACGACTTCAATTACGAATACCACGATTTTGGGGACTTCGGCACCAGTCCCCAGTTAGACGACTTTATTCCGAAACGGGATCCGTTCGCTGACACTCCAGATTGGGAAAGTGTTGCGAGCGAAGAAATCGGTAGCTCGGTTTCGTCCATAAGCAACAACCCGTTTTCAACCGGATCGGGATCATTGACGACCAATCAGAACGTCGATCTGTTCAATTCAACCAATAACAAGGACACAGTAGACCCGTTCGGGACCAATGACCCATTCTTTTCGTCAACCAATGGAACCTCAGACCCGTTCGGTTCGACCAATCCGATGCAAGATCCGTTCGGTCCTAACCCCTTTTCACCCACACAAACCACAACAACAACAAACACACAGTCACTATTCGCCAACGCGCCGGACTCACACGTCGAACAACCACCGTCCCAAGATTTGTTTTCCAGCTACCTTTCCAAAGTGGCTTCAAGAGACGTGAACGAGAATGACTATAACAACACATCCAGTGAAAACCCCTTCAACAAAACCCCTTCGACACCTACCAACCAAGATGTCAATACTACAAAAACATTTAATAGTGATTTCGATTTCCAAGCCGGTGTACAGAAAATGAACTTGGGTCATACTTCACCTTCCGAAAAGACATTTACTCCAGTATGTATAACCCAGTGTAAATAATGGGTGGTTTCTTCGTCAGAAATACCCTCCACGAAAAAGGGTGAATACTTTAGGAAAGTAAACATTTTTTGAATAACAATAATATCATTATTCAAACGCACTCCTCTCCAAAAAAGGTTTTTTTTTTTTAAATTTTCAAATTGTGTCAAATGTGCGATCCTGAAGTATTCACAATTTTCCAGCAGGCACAACGACGACGTTTGGACGTTAAAACGACGTCAAAAGATGTTAAAAGACGTCTTTTCAACGTCCAAGCAACGTCGTGTGCCTGTTGGGATGCTTTAAAATAGAGAAACATTTATCCGTAAATGTTCGGAATATTTTTATCCATAATCTAGTGAAATGTAGATACATAGATCCACGAATGAATCGAAAAAACCTTTGAAAAAATTACAGTACAGTAAACTAAATTGATGCTTTACTTTGGTTAGTGAACATAACTATAATACTATTACATATTTTTTATAGACTGCACGTCCCAGACCGTCTGGTATATGTGGTCCAGGGCAATCACTAAAAGCTCCACCCAGCAAACAAGATGTAAAAAAGACCGGTACATCGCCCACAACGCCTACGCCCGCTGCCCCATCCCCGCCTCTTCCAAAACTTACGGAAACTACATCTTCTCCCCCTCGAAAGTCAAATCATCGTCACAAGAAAAAGTCCTTGAAAACGGACAGTGTGGACCAAACGAATCGCTTAGCGGCCACCCACACCCACCACCCTTCACAGAAGGGTATGTTACCCAACGCCACTATCGGCAAGGGAGATAATTTCGATGCCGGCCTAACGAGAACTCGGACCCGATCTCACAACACTGCACCGAGGCCTCTGAAGGATTCACTCTCGAACGCTGCCAAAAGTCTTGAAGGTATAACTCGATAATTAACTTGTAGTGCGTATGCCCGGAAAACCTTTGTATTTCCAAAAGTCACTTTACAGAGGTTTATTTTACAATAGAAATAAGAAAACTGTAACTTGTGTTCGGAATACGAAGGAGCTATGCAGGCTTTCTTGCAAATTTGTCAGTATTTGCTGTTGCACACAGACTAGCCATAATTGTACAACCTACCTTAATTAAAGGGATTTACTTTAGCCTCGGAGCTGATTTAGCTTGTATACCTTGGAGTCTAGTATTTACAAGTTTCATATTCGATTAACAATTTTAAATGTTTGTTAGAAGATTTCATTCTTTATTTATTTATTTTTAGATTTGGTAGGTTTAGATGGACCAAGGCCACGCTCAAGTTCACACAATCCGTTTGCATCCTCGCCTACTGTTTCTCCTCCACCCAAGGTACCCTTATTTTGTTTATTTACTTAATAATTACCTGAACTGTCTAAAAGTACCGTGAAAAACATATCATATTTTGAGGGTAATTTATTTGCGAGTTACAGCTAAAACTATACGAAGTTTATTAATTATTATTTTACTTTTGAAAAATGAACGAAAATTCATTTCGTATATTATTTCATTCTGTATATTTCGAGGGTATTTGAAATTTCGTGAAATGTCGAAACGGTAGGTTCTGTTAAATGCAACGTCTTTGATAGCAGTCTATTCAAATACTGAAGAGGATACACATTTGTCAATAATAAAATGTTTTTTTTTTCAGTCACCATCAGGGAATGATGAATTTTTCACAGAAGTCCATTCGCCGAGTGCAAATACGAAGCCATCCTTTCCTTCTGCCTTGAGTTCATATGCAACCTTTGAAGCGACCATATGAGAGATGTTACGAACATACCGGTAATTACTTAGAGAACGGAAATTCTCATGTTGTGGAGAAGTTAGTGCACCAGCATCGATGAACTGGCGTGAGATATGCGATGCACTGCTATTGGGTTAGCATCGAGTCCCGTGTGATTTGAAACTATATGTTCTGAGTGATAATCAATGAGTTATGTCAGCCTTATCTTAAGCGTAAGGTTATTTGACGACAAATGAAAATCCAATATGTGTTTTGCTTTGATAATGGTAGTTCTAGGTGGACCCTCTGGACCAATAGGATGCTGCTAAAGTATCACGTGAGTGGGTTGAATGAAAAATAGTGCAGTTTATAGTTATAGAGAATACACTCTATACACTGCTTTTTTGCTAGTTAGGGTGAAGCAGTTAATTTACAATATAGTTAATTAACAAATAAACAAAAGAGATATTTCATCACACTATTAGAGAGTATACAATTTTTTTTTGATATCATTTTTTTTTTATTATTGAAATGGGTGTTTGGTAGTGTGCTTTTTCTCAAGTATGTGTATGTACCCAGTCGGTACATGACGTCAATTCAACGTTGCTTAGACGTTATTGGGGCGTGAAAAAAAAAATGCTATTTTGACGTTGATATGACGTCATGATAGATCCTTTTGAAGGATGTTCTGATTCTGAAGAGAGCAAACGTTATAATATATATGTAAACCCAGAAAGAAATATTTTCGCGAGAACTCAATTTCGTGAATCGAAATTCCTGTCAAATCCAATTGAAATTTAATCACATCAGAGTTTCAGAGTAAAAAAGGGTAATTTTGTGCGAAAGGATTTTTTTTTTTTTCGCGAGATTAATAGTGATTTAATTTTCCCAATGCGCAAAATCACTTACATAGCTTTGAAATCTATTGTATATCCTTTAAGGGTAGTTTACTGTACACAAGCTAATTTCAATTTTTCGTTGACGAGCCGTTGTTATGGATTATAAGTATTGTAGTGAAAAGTTTCAAATTATATGCTTGATGCAGACAAGCTTTCGAAGCGGTGTAAAATAAG
This sequence comes from Mitrocomella polydiademata, assembly GCA_036023255.1. NCBI lineage: Eukaryota > Metazoa > Cnidaria > Hydrozoa > Leptothecata > Mitrocomidae > Mitrocomella > Mitrocomella polydiademata. Next base: position 15,386 of record JAYRBV010058450.1, read on the forward strand.
GAAATAAACAGTTGAAGCAGTAGAGGGAAAAAATTAATAGTTTTTTACTAAAGTTCAACTTGTTATTTAAGAAAGAAAAATTCAAAAAAGGATTGTCGATGATGGGTATATTGACATAACTTAATTTACGTAGACGTATAAATAGCATCGACGATTTATTTTAAACGCACACAGGGAGTTTAACCATACATGACTATGAATCTCTTTTCATTAGAAAATTTTATTTTACAAAGAACGAGTAAAATATGCATCAGCCCAAGCTTTTCTCGATTTCTTTTCTTTTGATCTCAGCCTCGTTTTCGCGTTCCTATCAAAAAAAAACTTTGAAATATTCGGCATATATTGATAAATACAAGAGGATCGACTAAACTTAATAATAAAAGAGAATACTTTACATTAAAACCAGAAATAAAAATTTTTATGCTGATGAACGCGAAAATATTTTTCCAAAAAACCTATTACAAATACAAAGTTGATATGTTCATAATGTAAATATTTAGAATATGAATGAAGTTCACTTTTTGTTTTTCTTTTTTTTTTATATAATTTTTCACCTATCTTTTTTGGGTAAATGTGTTTTCAAGTATTTCTATAGTAAAATGTTTAACTAGAATTTTATTCCGTCCCTTATAATTTTTTCTAGAATTTAGAATTTATTTATTATTTGCATAAATAAAAAGATTTTTGCCTTTCATTTATATATTTACTGTGATATTTCTCTAGTGCAAACCAAATCAACCCCTTGCTTGCTTTATGGGCAGAAACTTTTGGTGCGTTTTTGCGTCTTTTTGGCCATTTTCGCGAAAGGTTATGCCATTGAAAATTTCAAAGCAGCAGAATGCGCATATTTTTCCGCAAAAATAAGGATAATCCTCAACGCGAAATTTGAAAAAGTGAAAAGCGAAAAGTGAAGCAAATAATAGCATCTGAAAATCGATAAAGTTTTGTCTACGATATGCTTTACGGGGTCTGTCACATGAGACGGCCAAACGGATAAATCCTCGTAAAACGCAACAAGCTGTCACATTAAAAACGGGATGGCCTAGCCTATGCTTGTCGGCCCAAAAAGCTTGCTGTTAGGGCCTCTGTATCAAATCCAGTTTAGTTATCCCGACCTGAATTCCTTCCTCAAGAATCACGAGGAACGCATAATTAGGAAAACAATACAAAGCCGGCTGACGTCAGAATTATTCGAACTAATGATAATTCATTGCAGAGGCCCTAACAGCAAAGCTCTTTGGACCGACGCGCATAGGTTAGGGCTGGCCCGGTTTGCCGGGATCTCTGTTAGCTCAGCCCGTTCTGCCTGGCTGGCCCGTCTATGTGACAGATTTTCTAAAAGCTTTTTTAGAATCCTTAACATATAAATCACCGTGGATACCGGGCCTACCCATAAATCTTTCTACATTTGAAATGGAAAAAAGAAAGGCCTGTCTACATTGAAACCACATATGAATTCTGATGAAAAGTTTTAAAAGGAATAGTCTCCTCCTACTTGAACACTTTTTCCGTATTTCCCGTTTCCCCCGATTTTCCGATATTTCCCGATATTCTTGTAGAGCGACTTATCAAGTCTATAAAAGGCGTGTTAAACCAAGCTGGTGGATCCGTGGCCGAGTGGTTAGGGCGATGAGCTTAGTATTGAAGGGTTACCGGCTCAACCCCGCCGCCTTAGGTGGTGAAAATTGCTAATCATTGTTAATTCTGCACGGCTCCCTTTTTAGGTGTTTCGCAAGGATGGCATAGGTAAATATGTTCAAATAATAATAATAACAATACGGGGAGAGTAACGAAGGCATAAAAAGATTTGATATACCTTAAGGTCAATAAACGTCTACAACCTTGGACATAAATTTATGGCAAAAGGAACAAATTGCGCGTAATTTGGTTGCTTCAATCTAAGTTTGACGGTCATTTTTTCGTCAATCAAGTCGAGAAACAGTAAAACTCG
>JAYRBV010058561.1:0-28405 GCA_036023255.1 Mitrocomella polydiademata
TGTTAATGTTTTTATTTAAAATTTAATTATGTGATAATAGCGTCGATAGTTTTCCCAAGGTGGTATTTGAAGTCATTCGTCAAAAGGTCTGGGATCGCTTTTGGTGTAAAAGTTTTGACATTTTTTCTAGTGTTGAAACGGTGTATTCGAAAAAGTTCTTTGGCTTGTCTTTTATACTAGTAATGTCTGTTTGGTTAAAAGTGGGGTGAATTTAATTCAAGGTACAAAAGTCAAAATTCAAATCATTGATTCTTATATACATATGAAATTGATATTAATAAACTAATGCTGGCGACAGTCAAACACTTTCCATTCGATCTTATCTTTAGTTAATACTAAAATAAATGACGTTTTCTTTAGTGTATGAGTTGCTAAAATAATAAAAGTCAAATTAGAGAACTTTTTTATTGATAGGGCAAGCTGTATTATACTCTAGAAACTCCAGGGGATAATACTACCGTTTAAACACAACTCTTACGTAAAAGTGATGATAGAAATAGACGCCCACTTTTCAGGGGGCAAAGCAAGCCTAAATTCCTATTCATCTTGTTGTTAATTGTTTGAGATAAATTGATGCCATCGTCTCTGTTTTTGATCGTTGCAGATTTCAATAAAGACCTTTCTGCCTCTGTACCCCAGTCAAATCCACCCCAGTGGAGCCGTGGCCGAGTGGTTAATGACGCGGGTTCTGAATCTAAAGGTTCTGAGTTCGAGTCCTGCGCGAGGCTTTCGGTGGTGTAAAATTACCTCACCTATAATTTCATTAGGTTCCCTTGCAGGTGTTTAGCGAGGATGAGTGGCCTCCGATGAAAACAATCACAGCGCTATCTAAAAGCGGACTGGACTATCTGGACTAGCCACTGTAAATAAACAATACTACTACTAATACTACTACAGTAGAAACACCACCGAAAAGAAAAATATTTCTGACCCCAGAAGCAATGTCCAAGTGTCACCTCAGTAGATTAAGGCAGAGACAGATGGAAATAGATTACAATAGACATTTTACTGTAAATCAAAAGACATTATTCAACCCAGTGTGGGGCATTGAGCTTGTAAATAACGACCTCTCTTGGCGGAGAAGATGCTACCTTATAACCCCTCCTTGCGTGAACCAAAGTAATTCTTGAAGTGTAGACTAAGCCTTAAACTCTTTCATGAATAAAATATTTCGTAGAGAGAATTTTTAATGCATCTTGTGGTCAAAACTTGTAGTTTACGAGATTTACGAGCATTTAACGCACGTAATTAAATGCTGCGAACCGCAAGATGGTCATGTTATATTTCATTATTAAATCATTACAACGTTAACACGATAAAGATTTTCAAGACAGGAGTAGATTTTTGCTCATAATGATTTTGAAACATTTTGTCCAATGTTCGTGTTTCTAAAAGACTTTTCCCTAAAAAGCCGAATTATGGGGAAAACAATAAAACTGCCAGTCTCCATCCCAAGACTAGTAGTAGATAAAGTCTATTCTTCGTCAGACAAACACTCTTCGAAATAATATTTTTATAATCTAGCCAACTCTTCATCACCTCTTCTCGTCCTCCTGAGAGGGAAAAAACAAGCCAGTTTCCTTCCTTTTTCCAAAGAAAACCAACTTATAGAGACCCAAAATATACGGAACAAAAAGACAGCATTCCACGACATAAACTAAACATTTCTTTAATTATAGATTCAATAAATAAAAAGCAGAAAAAAAACGTCGCATCAAATTATGAATGGAGAAAAAGGAAAAAAACTCAATGAATATTTGCAGTAAAATCTATCTTGTTAGAAAACTTTATTTTAATAAAACTATTACTCAATATATAACTATTATTTCGTGCTTATTATATCTTAGATTAAATTATTGAAATGAAATAGGCGCATATAAGGCCATAATTTCACACTATTCATATTTATTTATTTTTCCTTTAAAAAAATTGAAAGATTGAAATATTTCTCATGAACACAAACCTTAAGATTTGTATTTTAATTTTATCAAAATTTCGATTGCGATTGATTTAGCCGCGGTATAAAATTGATTCTCGTACAATGTGCTCAATACAAACCCACTGCGAGATTTATTCAAATAATTGTGCCCCTTTTAATAGTGTCCAGAGAAAAATGAACTTAAAATCAATACAAAATAAAATTTGTGATTAACTTTTGCTTAATTGGTATTTCCCCAAAAATGATTTTCTAGATTGATTGGTGCACTGACTGGTATCGTCTGGTCGAGAAAATCGGGGAATCGGGACTTGAACTTATTAAACAACGGAAAAGTTAAACGACAATAGTCTAGAATAATAACTGATTATTATCTTATAGCATACAGCTATCGTTATTTTGGAGATGATATGACATAAAAAATGTGTTTATTCATACGTCTTCGAAACCTGCATTAATTTGCAAAAGAATAAGTGGTTTCTTTCAGCATCTCATAATTATTGAAACAGGAAATTTGTCATTCGATAGATCAGCATTATTTTGGTGTGATGTAACTAGTACCTTATTTAGTTGCACACAGATTAATTAAGTTGTTGATTTTTGATGTGTTTGCATAAAACTGGCAAACATTAGAAACGTCAATAAAAAGAATTGTTTATACATGGCTCACAGTTATTCAAAAAAATAATACTTTGGGCTGACATCTCAATCTTCTGTTGCAAGAGAGAGAGAGAGAGAAAGACGGGCAAGTTATAAGTAAGTAAATAAACAAAAGTTCATTTATTTAACTTGGAGAAGCAAACAACATAGTTTGGGAACAAAATTTATAATGTCTGTGGCACAAACAAGTTCCTACTTTGACAAGACTACCCCTGTCATTGTTTTGAAGAGTCTCTTTGATAAATATGATCTAGACAGCAATGGAAAGCTTGATGAAATCGAATTCAAAATACTGTTGAAGGACGATCTGGGTTTAACGGCAGAACAGACAGAAACTTATCGATACCTTCTCGATCGTGATGCTGATGGACAGATCTCGTTTCCAGAATTTGAAATCTGGTTCCACAGTGGCGAGAAGTTTGAAACCATCAAAAATGAAACACGGTATCATTATTTGAACAAAGCTGTTCAAATGTTTAAAGAGTACGATTTGAATCAGAATGGTGCGATAGATGAAGGTGAATTCCACAAGCTATATAAAGATCTTGGTGGTAAGGGAAAGAAGAAGGACGAAAAGAAAGCAATGACTGAAGTGGATCTTGATAGGAATGGAAAAGTTTCGTTTCAAGAGTTCATGAGATGGCTGAGATGGGTTCCACTGGAAGAGTTAATTATTCTATGTTTAGATGAGCAAAGTACAAAGTAACTTTTTGGACCAAGAATCTCTCCATAGGGAACATTCAACTTCTTGCTTTATTAGAAGATATACATACAAATCGTTACCAGCTAGACAATAATACTGCGAGCTTTTATCAGTGTGTTTGATGATGAGTTTGATTTCAATGAAATCTTTAAGGAATTTATTTGTTGTATACCAAATCATATCATAGCCAAACCGGATCTTTTAATACCAATTATATTATATTCTAAATTTATATATTAATTATACATTTTTAAGAATTACAAAAGTTATGAACAACATCTTCTAGACTTGTACATACAGAAATATAATATAGATTATACTAAATAAAAGGAAAATGAAATTAAGATTTCGTTACCTTACCTTCGTTACCTTACCCTTTTACGTCAACATGTATGTTATGTATTTGATGCATGTTTTAAACCCTTCTTAGTGGGACCGAAGATGGGAGAAGTAAATTGCTTGATAAACCTCTCAGAAATAATTGCTTGAAAAAGTTTTGGGGAATTTTGTGACATTTGGTAAAAGAAAAAAAACAACACATTTTTGCCAAAGTTTCTTGGCTATACAGTGTGCACTTCAAGAAATTTTGCTAGCATATGGCCTGAAAACTTGAAAATTTTGCGACCTCATCGAAATTTTATGACATCATCGGCAAAAAAGCTTTTTACGTCATTTAAATTAGTTTCTGATGAGATACCATATATATACCAAACTACATACCTAACTTTAGTACCTAGATAGAAAATTCAAGACCAATCAAGCCAGCTTCACAAATATTTTTTTGAAAAATTTAAAAGAGTGAGAAAAAAAATTATAAGATTTTAAGAACTGTGAAAATTTATAAAAGCACTGCATAACGATTATGACAATATGATTTTAGTAAAAAAGTATTATAACATCGTTCGAAAAATGACACGAACTAATACCGGCATCGGACATGTATTGACAGACGCAAATAAAAAGTGCGTCATCAAGTCTTTCAGCCGATAAGGAACACAATAGGATACGTCATCACGTTTTGTCTTTGCTATGAGTCATACAATTTACATTACGTCATCACGCTTTGTCTTATGTGCCTTTGAATTATCAATTAGTGCAATTAATTATTACGACAGTTGTGACACAACCATGATGGATGCAGTCAAAATGTAATTGCTCTATACATAATCTCCACTTGTACTGTTATTATCATTGAAAATCTAAATTATGAGATGAGCGTAACAATCACTTTATTCAAAACACTATTCAAGCTAGTCAAACCTGTGTATACGTACACTAATTTGCTTTATACCTATGTCCGTACAAAAATTACCAATGGACATAATGCATATCATGTCGGTTGTTTACAATTTGCTCGATTTGAAGAAATAAAGTGGACAGCTCTTCATGTGTGATCTTTCATAACAAAACGTGGTTACAAGCGCGCACGTGCAAAGTTGTTACGTATGATCTATACAAAAAGGTAAACAATATAAATGGTGGCGAAAGCTGTGATTTCACAGTATGAAAACCGTGAGCCAGGTTTTGAACTTAAATGCAACGAACCAGGGCGAAGTTTAGATTGTCCATAAAAATAAGCCTGAAGGGTGCTGCTCTTTTTGAGAACGCTGAATGGAGGACGAATTCTAGCTTGTGTTGCCGAGCCTCCCCAGCTAGCTCTGAAACAATTGTGCGCTGGATTTGGCAACAAAGCGTAATGTTATTCTCACCTGCTTTAGCTTATTATAAGTTGGTTGTGCGAGAGCGACATTTTAAGAGAAAATTTTGAAAACATTAACTAAAGACTAAAACGAAATAAAATGAATATATTGACAAGATCTTTTTTAAATCCCCAAAAGATTCACTTTGCGGGTAGAAAACGTTACTTTCTTTTGTCAATCAACCAGCTATAATGGTTTTTGGAATTCCAACTTATACATGTTTGAAGGGCAGTTTGAAATCTTATTTCTATTAAAACTATTTATCAAAGAATACAAACTAATTATTAAGCGACATCCCTGCACTTTACTCAGCTTCTTTTTAACATGCAGCCTGGTTTTAATTATGACTGTAATCGATATAGTAAGCTCCAGGCTAAGAAGAGCTAACAATAGTAACATTTCCCATATGGCAAACACCAATTTTATTCTGTGCATAATAATCTTCCGCGTAAATAAAGAAAAGTTGTGGAAAATCTAGAAGTTAAAAAAAGACGATGCTCGGTGTGGTATACGGTGTACGAGAAACTTGTGCGTCTTTCCAACAATGGATTTACAACCATCCTTGGTTTTTATCACAAGATTTATAACGCAGTGACAGCATAACCTTGAGTATCCTTGGATCTTTTGGCATTTCTATCAAATTGTTGAATCCTGTATGTCACCTTTAGCCAGTTCAGTGATTAAAGCTCTTAAGACGCCAGTCTATATATGCTTCAACCTGGCGAACATCCTAGATTTAAGCAACCAGTTTTGAGTGTTTTGAGCCTTTACTTGTCTCTAAATTATTGTAAACGATCAATAATGCTAAGCGATTTTCAGATTGTTTTAAAAAAGCAGGCTTGGTCTTTCCATCCATGTGACAGATTTTAAGTAAGTGTTCTTTAAATGTTGCGGCTTATAAAATCTTATATAACTCCCACACTTTACGTCATGTTACCGCACTTTAACCCTCTACTGTAATTTAATTCTGATTTGCCAAATATCTGCGGATAATCTCTACGGCAGAGCATAATTTCACCACATGCTAATTGTCTGAAAGGAAACTAAATTTCAAATATAATTTTTTTTTTACAGCGCGTCTTTTTCTGAATTAGTTTACAAAGCAAAGCGACGCAATAAGGTTTATAACCATATTTTTGGTGGAAAAGACTCAGGAGCTACTTTTGAGTAAGACATAATGGGTATTTTTCGGGCCCCCTTTAAACTGACGGATGACCGCTCTCTACTCTGCTACTGATCATATGATAATGGTCATACAGCTGCGTGCAAGTTCCATTTCAACTAAAATATTGATATTTGCTGAGTTTGAATGATAAGACTAATGAATATTTATTTGAGCTCTATTGAACTTAAATGTAGTAAGATTTGTTTTTAGTATCTGCATTACAAGCAGCTTAAAGTAAAGTGCATAGTATATATACAGGGTCATGCCCCCAGAATATAGGTGCGGACCTCAAAATGCAGGTTTTTACATAAACAGGTGTAAATGTCAATGAAGCAAATCACCTTCTAGAATAAATTATTTGAGTTATTTTCTGAAGATTTATGTCTACATTCCATAAAACCTAAATTAATCAAAATTGTTTTATAAAATTTAAACAACCCTGTTAGTGAAGGTATTACTGGACATTACCCCGACAGACATCTCCCCGACGGAAATTTCCCCGAACCGGACAATTCCCCAACGGACATTTCTTCGAAATTTCCATTCCCCGACTGGACATTTTGCATGCAAAATTAGCCAACAATTTAATAATGTCCGTCGGGGAAATTGTCTGTCCGGGTAATGTCCGGGATTCGTTAGTGAATTGGTCCTTGGTATTTTTTTAAAGCCACCTCTAACTTAATGGATTAGATGATGGGGGTATTTCTAAGTTCAAAATTGTATCCTATATAGTTACATAAAATAAATTTATATCGGTATTTAGTTTGTTTGTACTTTTGTAATTCAATTTTATGTCGCCTACACCAGTAAAATCTGCATTTTGAGGTTCATACCTGAAAAATAAAAATTCTAAACACGTCAACTTTATGGTCTATTGATTGAGGTTGTGGGTAGATTGTTAAGCCAAAAAAATAGTATATTTATTAGCAGTCTTTAGTTTTATTTTAATGCATCTATTGATGTAGTAAAATAGAGAAGATTTAAGGCGCCATAACTTGTAGTTGACTGTGCTTTAATTACATAAAAAGAAATGATCGAAAACATGTTACTTGCTAGAAACATAATTATTTTAATACACATTCATTAGGTCGGTGTCAAATCTTTTGAAAGGTAAGGATTGTCTAGATTCTTTAAATTCTGCCAACCTCCATTACAATTACCTGATGCATTCTGAAAAAACCATCATAGTATTCCCCCTGTGGTGATATTTTGTTCCAGTAATAAATGTTACTGATGATTATTAACTTTCCCAAAATTTAATTACCATGGATTGCTCTGATGCAGTTTTATCTGAAAAAAGCCAACCTTAGGCTGAATATAGGAAACCTATTAAAAATAGGCTAAAATAAAAAAATTACTAGTACGTTAAAATGGTGTTGGTGTTGGGACAGAAGCAAATTTTGCAGAAAAACTTATACAGAAAGAAAATAAACCCCTTACCTAAATGGAGTGTTAAAAATGGTAGTGTTGTGTGTTGATAATCTCTATCGTGAACGTATAGTAACTCATAGAAATGAAGATTGTGTTTCTTCTACAACACATACAAACGCGGTGAAATCAAAATTATCATACATAGAGAAAGGTTTATTCGAGGTATAAATAAAGCAATTCTATTAAATCACAAACAGCTTTTTGGTGAATTTAAGGCGCCAGGTTTCTGAAAGTCCATGGGAACATTTTTACTTGTGCAAGACCAGGCGGTGACTATCAAAACAAGGAAGCTTATACATGATGAATAAGTTGGTACGATAGCGCATATGTGAAATAGAACATGTTTTTTTTTTTCTTCGCTATTTTCATTGAGTTCTTGAACCGAAATTTGCCATGGTAAAGTAACGCGAGCCTATCTTAGAGAAATAAATAAATAATTAAGTAATTGACATATCAAAAAAAACTTTAAGCTATTTGAAAATTAACCAGCGTTGAAATTGACTAATAAAAGTTAATTGCCTATATTTTATAGACACTATTCTGAAAGAGCCTATAATTTGCTTTAAACTTTATAAGCTTACTGATAAAAAGCTTTTCGAGGTGCCAAAATTGTCAAAATATGTACGAATTCATAGACACAACATTGAAAACATAACTTAAAAGTAAGGAGACTGTCTAAATTTACAAGTACAGTATTATTGCAACATAATATTATGTCCCTTTATAGTGAATACAAAAATAATGTTTCACGCTCGGTATAAATGTATGAAATATAGTTTATCTAAAAAGACAGGGAACTTTTTACGTTCCATAATTATGTTTCCAACAAGCCAATCTTTGCTTTTGAAACGTTTTATTTATTAATCACCCTGCTTATCTCATGCCCCCAAATGAGATGGTTAAAGTAAAGTATTTCTATAGTCTTTGGGCTTTTTCTAAAATCCTGGAAATTTTGCAGTGGTGCTTCATCATATCATTTTCATTTATACCACAACAATAAAGAAACTTACAGCACTTTTTTTGAAAAAAGATTCGAAAATATGAATATTTCTGCCGATCGAATTGTTGTCGGTGAATCTCCTATTAATTTCTAACACCCAAGAAATTAGACCTGATTATCGGCAGACCTTGATAAAAACACATTTGTATAAAGACGACTCCGTTTCGCAAAATGAATGCGAATCAGACTACCAAGAGCGCCCAGAAAAGCGCTCTAGCCAATTGAACGAGATATGTTGGTAAGCTCCAATCTCAAATACGTTCCTTTGGTTGGGCAAGACTATTTGAATGATAAACTATATAGGTCTATAGGCCATAACCAGACCGTATTTAAACGTTTCCTTTCTTTAATCAAAAAATAATTCCTTCGATACTCTTTTCGATAAAGCGTCGCCCCTCAAAATATCGAAACTTTGAATAATTGTCCATGGCGATAAATCGATCATTTACGGCTGTCTGAACACACTGAACACTAAAGGGAGGACGCTTAATCTCCGGAGCTCCTGAGAACGGTAATCAACAGTGATCGATTCCACGAGTTAGTGTGCGTCAACATAGATCAGAACTGTTAATCCAAATTTTGATAAACATGTGTAGAGATTAGAAATTAACGTTTGCATGTCATCAAATCTTTCCTATGTAAAAACATCGGTTCATGAGCAAATAGTGGATCAAAAAGTGTTATCTTTTTGTTGGTAAATAGTAGGAAGATGTTCCTAACGGAACGAAGAGATTTGAGATTTTGGAGATATTTATTGTCCCTTAGAAGGCTTAGAACTGCGCATAAAAAGACGAAAACTCAATATTTTGTCACTTTTGACTTTTGTTTGGTGCGCAAGCAATATATTTTGATCGATAACATACAGTATGACGTCATGCATAAATTAGCGCTTTGCTGCGAAATATATGGTTTTGCGACATTGAAAAATTTATTTACGCAAAACATGGTTTGGGTTGTCGTCAATGAATAAAAAGAGTCATAAACTCTACTTAAACTCTCAAGAAGTTGGTAAACAATTTTTTTTTTAGATTTCTAGTATATAATAGTTTCTAGTAGTTCAAATCAGATCAGAAAAAATTTCTATTCAGCTCGAAAGTTATTTCCACCTTCTTCTTTGAGCTTAAAAGCATTTTTATATATTTTTGCACCCTTTCTCGGACACTGCCCACCCTCTCCATTTGATTCTTGACTACTTGACTTGATTTTGTTTTCTGTTATTACCATTTCCCAGACTGCTACAGAAGACCTTATGCTAAAAGAAGAAGTGTTGGCAATAATTTGTGCAAATGTCAGTAGAAGGCAAAATCACCCAGAGCATCAGAGAGTATAGCAGACAGAGTATTGAATATAAAAACATGCATATTTGCTCAAACAGTCAGAATGTATATACTGCACAACCCTGGTATAGTGAATTAGACTTTTAGCACCCGTAGACTGCGTATATTGTATGGTACGAGATAAAACTGATTGGACTACGATCATCATCCCAGGATATACAGTAGTTAATTAGAACACCCTCCCGTGTACACCGACCCCCGTACGGGAGGTTTAGTAGTCAGACAACGTACACTAGTCCGACATGTCAATAGTCCGACAAAGCCAGACATTATTAGGACAAACAAGACTTAAATTAAAGTGTCCGGTTATCCATTGTACAACAGTCGAAGTATCCGACATCTCATTTGTCCGACAACAACTATGTTAGACATCTCATTTGTCTGACAATTAATAAAAGTTACCATTTTTCCGACAAGTAATGTTGGATTCAGCACAATTGGCCTAGCCACTGCATAATTTCAGTGGCGGATGCATCAAAATCAAGAAATTTAATTGCCACTATTGAATTTATCACTTAACAGACAAATATGGTACTTTTGTTCGACAAACGATACGTCTGAATATCTGGTTTTGTCGGACTACTGCAATATCAAAAGATAATACTTTTTAAAGGGAATTAAAGTTTGCGAGGATTAAATTTTGCGGTTCAGCCTATCCGCAAAGTTATTTTGCGGGGATTTAATTTTGTGGATGGTTCAAATGTAATTTTTCGCGGAGATTTAATTTTGAGGATCGGTCTGTTCAAGCATTTTTCAAGAAAATTAAAAAGAAATTTAAGCATAAAAACAACTTCAGAGTTGTTATTGTTCTAGAACTGATTAGAAAACGTGAACAAAAGTGTTAATTTCTTGCTCTTTTAAATGTTTTTTTTCAATTTTGCAAATACGACTGCTGTTTTCAATTTTTCGCGGAGACAAAATTTTGCGGATGGTTTTTTACTATATTTTTCAAAAGATAAAATTTTGCGGATTTTTGCAGATCCACGAAATCCGCAAACTTTAATCCCTTTAAAGTACAGTAGTTTGGTTGGTTCCAAAATGGTTTGTTTATAAAGTGGTACCTGGTGTTTGAAGTTGTACACGGTACTCTTTTGTCTTATGAACCATCTTCTGATGATCGTTACACAAAGTCCTTCCAAGTCATTGCTTGATCAAGTATTGTTTATAAAAATTTAAACCTTGATCAATATTGTTCTCTTGCCTTACAGACAAGCAAGAAGTCTGAGAGATCGACGTAGAGCTATCCCTCCTACTGTGAATAGGCCTCACGTATAGAGAGGTACAGCTCTATGTCCAACCATGCCTAGTAATTGGCTTATTTATCACGCAATCCTCCAACCTTACATCTGTACACCCCTGTTTAACCCCTGTACACCCCGTACAAATGATTTCTTAAAATTGAAACAAGACACTGCTACACTAAATATTTGTATCAAAAATTATATCCTCTTTATATTCTGAAAATATAAGATCATGATCATGTAATGCAAAACATGTATATATATATATAATAATAAATATTCGAATGGATGATTTAAAAAAAATGAAAATTCAACATATAACATATTGTATATACATATAAATTAATTTTTCAAATTTATCTGACAGTTTTATGTCGTATAATTACAGTAGGCCAGTGCTTTAGATTGCATATATAATTATTGCATATGGTGTATAATTATATTATATATATGATTTTTAGTTGTGTATATGTAGTTTTGACAATATGTACCGTATGTAAACTGTCTGAATAATCTAATGTGTTGAAAGTTTTGTTTTAAGGTTTACTTATTGTAATATACTATACATAAAAAAACAAAAAAAACAAAAGGTGAAATGAAAATAGTTGTTTGTATATTTTGAATCCTGGCCATTGCAACAGAAGAGATTTCTCCTGAAAATGGAATTTCAATTGTAATGAGCAGGTTGTAATGACACAAAACAAGATGGCTGATGTTCGTGGTGTAGGACCTTACTTTCTTCAACAAACTCTTGGAAAAGGACAAACTGGTAAGAAGAATATTTTATATTGTTGTACCCTAAATGTTGTGTCCAGTGATTTTAAATCAAGCAGTTTTCTAAAATTATTCTTTACAGTACAGTAGTAGAAGAGTTAGTTTCCTAAAACTCAAGTTTTGTGTGTCTTACATAAGAATTGCTTGGATAAAACCCTGTAGTTCTAATTTGAAATTTTTTCTAAGTAAATAGGTAGGTGACAGACAAGATTTTATTGTTTTAGGTGTTGTAAGGCTTGGTATTCACAGTCAAACAAGAAAAAAAGTAGCAATAAAAATAGTGGATAAAAATAAGATTCAACCCAATGTTCTTGCAAAGGTAAAATGATTCTCAATGAGTCTTATTTTGTAGTGATGAAGAGGCTAACATTCTTTTACCATTATTTCAATAATTTTCTTTTCTCAGGTTGAGAGGGAAATAACAATTATGAAATTGATAGAACATCACAATGTTCTACAATTGTATGATGTTTACGAGAGCAAGAAGAATCTGTAAGATTGATTTCTTTCTTTGTATTTTTTATTGTATATTTCAGTGTTTTGAAATAATTGTTTGTGTATTGAGTAAAGTGTATATTATGTGGATATGCTCAACAGTTATCATTTTCCCATGCATTAGATTTTTGGTGCTAGAATTTGTTGGAGGTGGTGAATTATTTGAATATCTTGTCTCTAAAGGTCGCCTACATATTCTTGAGGTACAGTTTATATTTGAATCAATTATTTTATCAAGTCAAAACGTGTTTATTCAGTCTTCTATTTAGAAAATTGTAATATTGTAATATATAATTATTTTTTGTTGGTAGGCAAAGAAGTTTTTTCGTCAGATTGTGTCAGCCATTCACTATTGCCATCTTCACTTGGTCTGGTAAGTTTCACTTTGAAAACCACTAAAATCAACAGCAATCTTCCAAGTGATTTAAATGTATGTATAGTAACTTTGTCATTGAAGACTGAATAAATCCATATTTCCTTATTTTAGTCACAGAGATTTGAAACCAGAAAACCTGTTACTCGATGAGAAGAAAAACATCAAGATTGCTGATTTTGGAATGGCTTCTGTACAGGTATATACTGTAGCTCTCTTTGCTTTTACACATGATAATTACAATTGCATCTGGGTGCTTCCCCTGCCCCCTTGAAATCACTCAGTGCCTTGTGTATTTTTTTAGAAATAAGCGTTAAAATAGGGAAGATTTATATTTTAAATCCCTGCATGAGAATCAGGCGCTGCTCTTTTCTTCAAGCAAAAAGATTTTAAGATTACTATTTTCATTGACCTAAAAGCTGACGTGTTTCCATGCCCAGAAGAAGATAATTGTTTAGATAACATTTATATGCTTTACCTTGAACATAAAGCAATCATTGAATTACAGGCAAACGTCATGTTTGCCAAGAACATTAAGAACATGCCATACAGTATAACTGGACTAGTTTATAAAACGATTATCCATATACCGTACTTTTTTGTTGCAAAATAAACGAGTATGATAGAAAGTTAAGAATGATGGAGGAAAGAGTTACTGTATTTATTTTGATTTTCATTCCAGATTGAAGATGACATGTTGGAAACAAGCTGTGGGTAAGACTGTTTATTGTTAGAAATTGTTAGAAATTTGATAGTACTCTTACTGGCAAATAATGTGTAGCATTTAATTTGAAACTACAGTATGATCCGATCTCTTTTCATAAAAAATTGTTAAAATGAACATTAAAATGAATCAATTTTTTCTTCTAGGTCTCCCCATTATGCATGTCCTGAGGTCGTTAGGGTATGTCTTTAAAATTCCAAAGTTCAATGATCCCTAGCTTCTAAATTAAGATTTGTTTGAAAAATGTTTTTATGAAATTCTTCATGATTGTTTTTTCCTATAGGGAATTCCATACGATGGACGTAAAGCAGATGCTTGGAGTTGTGGAGTTATTTTGTATGCCTTAGTTGTAGTAAGTTTACTTAAAAATCTATTTTAATCCATTTGATTTACTGGTAATTTGTATGTATGTCAAAAAGAAACAACTGGTGTTGCCGTTTATTTTTAGGGTTGTTTACCATTTGATGATGATAACTTGAGAGTTTTGCTGGAAAAGGTTTGGATGTTGTTTATTCTACCATCAGTTGTGCTCTCATTTTTATATGACCATGTGATTTTTTAGTTAAAGGCATTCATCATTTTTCCAGTAAGCAATCACAGCTTTGTTTGTTTGATATTCTAGGTGAAAAGAGGAGTGTTTGCCATCCCAGCGTTTGTACCGCCAGATTGTGTTGATTTAATCCATAAATTGATCAAAGTCAATCCTGACCAAAGATATTCAGTAAGACGTTTTTCTTCATATTCCAAGCACACAAAAGGACCTCAATAATACCTTTTAATGAACAAATATTTCCATAGTACTTTTACTACTGTAGATAGGCTCAACTTGAGATTGGGTTGATTAATGTAAACTTCTTTATGTTTATTTCTAGTTAGAAGACGTTCAAAAACATCCATTCTATACAAAGTAAGTTGCATGCGATTTAATCTTATCAGTAGTGTATTTAGAACAAAGGCATACTATGTCGAAAACAGCCAATGGAGTGTCTTTTAAATGGCTGCGATTTCCTTTCAATTGTTATTCACCCTTCTCAGCAGATGCCTGACATAGTCGAAATCTGCCACTACTTTTTTAATGACCTAACTTGATCTTAGGGGAAGAATAATTAATATTATATATTTATTTTTTTAGAAATGCGGAAAATATCCCACCAGAACCCCCTATACCATCAGTTGTAGATGTAAGTGTCTTGAATTCACAATTGATCCCATATGTAGTAACAACTTTTTGAGATACCCTGGCACGTTTTTTTTTTTTTTTTGCCCTAATCGTGGTCTATCGGTATTCCACGTAGTCTAAAAATTGTATATGCGCACCTAAGTCAAAATAAAAATAAAAACAAACGGCATATATTGTATTGTTTTCTCTCTGCAACGTTCTTTGTTATTATGTTGCACATGCTCAGGCTTCTGTTGTGGAGTAATGTTTGAAAACTTTTCATTATGGAAACTATTCTCCTGACTAAGCGGATCTTAACCACTGATTTAACCAATGTCGATAGACCATAAGTAGGGTAAAAAGCCTGAAACAGACAGTATATTGGGTATAGACTACAAGATGACTTGCGTGTATTAGTCTGCGCAACATCCCACTCTTGCTCTGCTTCGTGTTAAACGAATTGCCGCTGCGGTGGTCTGTAGGCAAACTTTTAGTTTTCTTATATGCAAGTAGACTGGAGACTAACATCGAAAATTTCATAGCGCATGTTCCGCACGGTTTTTTTGTTTCATGGTGTCCACAGTCCTGGAATTTAGTTGTTGCGCAGACTAGCATGTACCAGTGAAAGACTGTTGTTGTTGTTGTTGTTGTTGTTGTTTAATGGTCTATTCTGATTCCTTTTAGGTTCGAGATATTGATTGTGAGGAAGATTTAGATGATGATGTCGTCAACAGTATGAACTGTCTTGGATGCTTTCGTGATCGAGAAAAGTTGCTCAAAAGTTTGTTGGCTGAAAAGTAAGTTTTCCACAGTTGGTTACCACTCTTAAGAAACCTGTCGAGAACTTTTCAGATGATAAATTGTAGCACTTTTCTCTAATCTGTGACCAAGTGGTTCAGGCACTTAGCTTAGGGTCAGAGGTTCAACCCCGCCGCCAGGTTTTCGGTGGTGAAAATTGCTAAAATCCCTGCTAATTCCATAAGACTGACTTGTAGGTATTTGGCAAAGACCCTCATGGATAGGAAGCAATTCACTAAAAGTGAAGAGATTTCCCCAAGTATATGTTTGAAAAATAAGTGAATAAATATACTAACATATAATATGATAAATTTATCACATGAAAATTTTCAAATCCGTTTGCTTTCTTGTAGGAAAAACTTCGAGAAGGTCATCTACTTTTTGTTACTGGACAGAAAATCACGGAGACCAGCGATGAAAGACGACGCCAAATCTATTATTTACACAACATCAGGCAAGGAAACCTCTCTCTATTCCTCTTTAAAGTTATTTGTAAAAGACTTAAAGATCGCAGAACATTTGTGGAGCTACTGGCGTGTTATTGTACTAATAGTTTGTATTTTCCTGGCCTATAACGTTGCTGTATAATGTGTAACACTTTTTACTAACAATGCAATTTTTCTTTTTCTTTTTTTAATTTTTTGAAAGATTTTTTAAATGGTTTGTAAATATACGTATACTAATCGCAAAGGATTTTTTTTGGATGATATCATGTAAATACGAGGAAACATTATCAATTATAAACTTTATAGATGAAATATAATAATAGATGCTCGATATTATCAAAAATAATCAATGTCTTTTATATCACTCAATCTAACCAACCAGTAATTTTAACATATTTCTCTCCAAGACATCGTATTAATGTTATTTCAATACTCGCAACCTTATCAAATATATGTAAGTCCCATGCATGTTTTAATATTGTGTTCATTGTTCGGTATTCTGTGAAGATAAAATCAAAGCAAATGTTGAAATGAGCATCAATTGAATATTTTCAACTGTATTAAATATGCACTCCTTTTGTAATCTACCTCTAGATATCGCCAGGAAGAGGATTGATTCACCCAATATGGCGTTCTCTAGGCGCTCGTTAGTAATCATGTTTTCTTTGTAAATTTCATAAAGTAATGTCTTAGGTACTTCTTAATTCAAACTTTTTCTTTAATTACTTCCCTCTTTTCTTTTAGAATTCAATTTAATATTCAAGACACTAACTTTTTATCCATGCAAAGAAGACCCAGGGCTTCTACTACTTTAACTGATGAAATTTCGGGCAGGTATGTAGAAATTTTTGTATCTATTTTTGATTTCTGTCTCTTTACTGCAGTAGCAGAGTGGCCACTAGTCTCGCAAAGAAAACAGTTTTGGAAAATAGAAAGATTTGAGAATACTCCTGTAGTCCTGGAACTTCTTTTTGCGTGGTGTAGCTTTTCTGTTTTATGCATTTTTAAGTTCATGTTCATGTCTGGAAGCCTCAATGTCTGGAAGGCTCAAGAATTCAAAACACATTTTTATTCAAGGCAAACCATGGTGGCCGTTTGCATGACTGTTCTTTATATTTGAATTGCCACCCAAATGGTTTGCAGTCCTGTTCTAGATAGCGTACAAGAAAAGCAGAAACCGTTCTAGATTCTAGATCTGAATGTATAGAAATGTAAAATTTTGTTTCTTTACAGGTCTGGGCGTCCATCCTCGCTTATTGTTAACGAACCGCCGGGAAGCCCTTGGAGAGAACGGTTTTTTACAATGACAAAAAGCATATTCCACAAGTCCGGAGGTTTGTAGCTTTCTGACACTTTATTGGTGTTTTATAGATTGGTTATGGCGTTTTTGTTTATTTACCGTCCCGTTAAGTCCCATCATTCCAATCTTGTTTTCATTGGATGATGACTAAACGTGGTGTTTCCACGTCAGTTAGAATTGAGAATTTACCGACAATTATAAAGTATGATAGTATTCCATGAATATTCTAGTCTCTCCTATCTTTTTCCTGCACGATTTTCATTATTGTTTTCGGTAATTTTTCACAAATTATTTTTCATAGATGTTGGTCCAGAAGGGGATTCTCCAAGGCCCCAATCACCTTCAATAGAGTACGTAAATAATAAAGTAAAGAATATTCCAGTAGCTTCTTGACTCTTGAGCTTTAATGAACGAATGATTGTATTTTTTGCTTTAGGAGTGTCAAAAGATCTTGGTTTCCTGGATCAATTTTCCATGTGGATCATGGAAGTTCTGAGGTAATTTATATTCAATTGTTTTGCTCTCGACTCTATTTCCTTTAAAGATATTTTTGCGATTTTAGGTTATATATAGTTTTTTGAGGAAACTTTTAGGAATATTCTTGGGCATTGTCAGTTTCGTTTCAATTAAAGATATTCAAATGAAGGATATTTTTTTTACCAGTTTTGCTTTTGCAGAAGACATCTTCGTTAATCTGCCACAATCGTCCCTTGAGGTACTCCATCTATATAATAAAATCAGTATTTTGTATGTACGCATTCCAAGATGGTAGCCGAGCTATAGGAGAAATAATTTCAAAATTGAAAAAAAAAAATTTCCGACATTTTTTCGACAGACGAAAGCAGTGTCTCTTCAGCGTTCTTGCGACGCTGTTTTACCAGCTAGTCTATATGATAAAAGCCGTATTTTCTATCTATCTATCTATCTATCTATGTACGCATTCCAAAATGGTAGCCGAGCTGTGGGAGAAATAAGCCCGAAGGGCGCGCGTCCGAACGCAGTCTCTTCAGCGTTCTTGCGACGCTGGTTTAGCAGCTAGTACAAATATAATGTTTAATTTTTTTGTTTATAGCCACACAGAGTATTAATCAAAGATCGAACGTTATCTGAAGTCAAAGCTGATCTGATGCACTCCTTCTTAACTGTAAGTATTATTCTATCGTAGTCAAAAGGAAGAATATCATCAGGGATTTACAGATATTGTCGACAATATTTAGCCATTTAGTTGTTTTCGTAGATATCATACCGATATCATACCGTTTAAACTAGACCTGGAAATGCTTAAAAGTCATGCGGGCATACAGTACGGGTCAATTCTTTGAGTCAAGTTAAGTTTTGCAAGAATTTCTTCCTCTCTGTCACATATTCTGATATCTATTTTTGTAATTATGTAAACACTATTTGTTTTGAATCGGATTCCAATCAAACGAAGCTTTATTGGTATTTTTTAGTCTAGCTTTTAATTTTTTTTTCTTATATTTAGATGCCGAAAGTTTCACACTCTCCTGTAGATACGTTAAAATATAAATTAGAATACAAAAAAACAAAAAAAGGTATAAACCAATTGTATCTTTATGCTCCTCTTCTGAAAGAATATTTTGCCCTTTAAAATTTGTGCGAAAATTAAGACAGCCACGTCAAACATTATTAGATGATAAAAAATGTATACATCTTTTTCAACATAATTATAATAAGTCTTTAGATGGAAAATTATAAAAAATTAAACGGCGATTAGAATGCAAGGTATATAGTTAGTCCCATCTTCAATTGTGCTTCGTCTGTCGGTTTGAGACCATTCGTTCTTCTATAGAAAAGTCTCTTAAATTGGTCTGACAAATCGAGACAACTTTCATAAAATGCCTCGTTCTTTCAGACACGTTTAAGAGGATTTTGAGCGGTGGTCTAAAACCGACATATGAACGACCTCTCAACAAATATTTACCTTTTAACTTAGTATTTTTTGCTTTCACATATCTCACTCGTTAACCTATTTTCGTTTAGGGCGTTTTTTAATACCGTCCGCCGCTCCTCACGCTACAATATTGGAAGTTAAGGTTGAAGAACTTCCACCCGAAGAAACGTCTAATGAAAGTGAATTTCCAACTTTTGACGTTATATTAACTTTTGAATCAGGTATGCAGATATTGTACCGAACCAAGTATTTGTCGAAATTTATTTTTCCATCTCAAGAAAATTTCGTCAATCTATGTATTTTAGTACGAAAAATCCACAGACACGTGTTTCAGTATGACTAAAATTCCAAGTTATTGATGTTGGCGCAAATCCGCATCGGCTAACCACTATACCACCGAAACACACGGTGGTAAATTTTGTGAGACCAATTAATTTAAAACTTTTTTCCCCATTATTTACCTCCAGGATCACATCGAAAGTTTCGAAAACTCTGTCAAAGGATTCATTCAGCTTTGATAAACCGTGGAATAACCCGTTCATCCGATACTAAGGGCTCATTTACAGACATGGACAAATTCTTGAGGCCGTCACAAGAAAACAATCAGCCAGAAAGTCCGACCACTTCCGACGAAGATGAACAGCGTTCAACAATTTCTAGCGCCAGCAAATCGTCAAAGGAGAACATCAACTCAGGTGTTCCAAGTATACGAACAACAAAGGAGAGCATCAACTCAGGTGTTCCAAGTATACGAACAAAGGAGAGCATCAACTCAGGTGTTCCAAGTATACGAACAAAGGAGAGCATCAACTTAGGTGTTCCAAGTATACGAACAACTATTCTCTGACAGGAAGGAGAGCATCAACTCAGGTGTTCCAAGTATACGAACAACTATTCTCTGACAGGAAGGAGAGCATCAACTCAGGTGTTCCAAGTATACGAACAACTATTCTCTGACTGGAAACCTGCTTGTATTTGTAAAGAATTATTTGGCTGAAATAGCTGACATCATCCTTTGTAGAGTAAATTAGTACATTCATTCACTGGGAATCGATCATTTTATAAACTCGTGTATAAAAATGCATAACAACTATCCTATATGAATACGTTTTCTAAACAGAGGGGGTTATAAATAATTAGCCCCAATATAAATACCAAAATGTCATATAATTTTGTACTTTAAAATCCCCGAAAAGTCATTTCAGGGTGTATGAAATTTATACTTTGATATAATAATGATTATAATAAAAGAAAGAAAGATAAATATAATATATATGAAAGAACAGTTAGAAACATTATGAAATTTATAAGTTATATATACAAATTGATTAATCTATACATTAATAAAGAAATTAGAATTGTTCAATAATTTTTACGGGCAGGCTTATTATAATTATTGGGGTAAAATTCTTCTTTTCAAATATCTGTTTAGTATAGGCTTAGTACTTACTGTACTGTAAAATGGACAGACTGATATTTAACAGGATGAAAGAAACACATCCCTTTTTTGAAGAGCGAAAAAAAAGTTGTCCTCGGTAAACTGTCACCAAAGACAGGACAACGTATTTAACGTCCGAAGGAGCCATCACCAACAACAACAAAAGAAACACAAATAAAACAATTAAAAAATAATGAGTCATCCATTATAAAAAAAAAAGATCAAATGTTACATGAAATACCGGAAAATACCGGAGAATGGGCAATGGTTGATTGAAGTTAATATTCGGAGGCTATTTTATTACCCGAGTTTAGGTTGCCTGTTTCGAACGCTACAGCTTTGCTTATTGGTTTTTGTTTACAATTTGACGATTCACTTCCAATTTTCCTTTCCGATATTTTATCCAATAAAGTTTTTTCAGCTATATAAAGAATATGGAAGATATTATGAAATTTGAAATAGACATATTTTTATTACAAATATTTCTAAAATTTGGGACTGGTTTTTTTTTCTATAGTCCTTCCTTCTCCGTTGTAATTTTTTTTTATTTGATTAATTTTTTGATCATGTTGATTTTTAGTTGAAGATTTTATAAATTATTCATCCAATTTGTTTATCCCTACTACCCACTATTACGATTATTTTAATGTTCTTCCAAGTGGATTTAAAAGCACTTTTTCATCAATGTGCAAATTTTTATTCGCTAATAGAAATGGTCCAATGGTAGCCTATGCTTGTCGGTCCAAAATGCTTGTAGTTAGGGCCTCTGCATCGAATCCAGTCTAGTGATCCTCTGTCCCATAAAGAATCTCGTCATTTTGACCTGGGAAATACAATGCGCATGTGCCAAAGTTCAAAATGGCGGACATTTCATTGTTCGTTATCGAATAAGTACTGTTTTTTAATTATGCGTTCCTTGCATAGGATGAGGAAGAAATACAAGTCAGGATAACTAGACTGGATTTGATGCAGAGGCCCAAACTACAAGCATTTTGGGCCGACCAGCATAGGCTAGTCCAAGGGTTGATTACAATGAGCGGAAAAGTAAAAGTCAAATTGTTTATTTTATGTAATCGATATTTATTTATTCTTGCATCCGTAATATCTATTGATTTGAATAGCATCTTGAACACTAATGTGGTTTCTTTGTCCGAAATCTTCTCCATTTTTGGCACGGATGGTTCTCCTCAATCCAGGAAATTTTGAGAATTCGTTCCATTTGTAATGCATGATTGAATCGAAGTCGTATGGTGAACCAAGACTGTTAACATCATAATGTTTGTCGAAGTTGTGTGAGTGTCCTGGGAAAAGAGTTTGTTATAGTTGTGAAAAACGCTCTACTGCGAATATTTCTTCGTTTAGTACTTCGTAAGATTGTCATCTCAAATGGCGAGCCTCTTTGCGTATATGATTGCCATGATAATCGACTCTCTCCAGTAAATTTCTACATAGTTTGGATAATTGTATCCTCACTCTTAGGGTTTGGAAAAATGCAAAAATTTGACCCCGAAAATATTTTTTACCAGAAACCGCGGAAAAACATTTTCCTTTTCTTGCCTACGAATATTTTTTTAAATCGCAGATGTGCATATACCAAATCCCTGTGAAATCGGAAAATATTTCCATCTTCCTATTGATTTTTACTTTGACTATATTTTGATTTCATGTGCTGTGAATTTGTATACAACTCACCTTCCTGGATGTTGTCCCAAATGATTTCAACATGTTCATCTCTGTCTGGTCGACTTTGTTCATGCCACATTCCAAGAGCATGTCCGATCTCGTGAATGGCTGTGCCGAGACCGAAACAACCGAAACCAAGGGAAAGTCTTTGTTTTGCACCTTGTCGTCCGACGTTAGAATAGCACCTAGGTGGACAATTTATTTTGTTTCACATTGTTGTATAAATATTTTTTAAAAGAGAGACAAACTGTCTGATTGGTCAACAGTTTCTTTTTTCTTAGCTTAAAATAACTAGAAAAGCAGTTTGGTAGCACTATATATAAAAACAATTTTTTAGAAAAATCAAAAAGAAATTCAAAAAATTCGTACAATATTCTTTGGAAATAGATTTTTTACAGCTTTTAGACACAAGACCCTCACGTTGTTGTTGTTGTTTTTATCTATATTGACCTTGACGAATAAAATAGGATTTGCTAATCAAAATAGTTAATTCGTTCGTAAATGAATACTCTCTCTCTGGCAAATTTAAAAAGAATAGCAAATTTAAACAAAATTCCTGACGCGATAAAGTACTTACTTTCCAAAGTCGGCAAAGAACTCGATGTAAGCTTTTTGGTGTGTTCTTGGAACAAATTTGATGCATGTTTTTTCTTCCCACTTTCTCATTGCTTCTTCAATAGAACTTTCCCTCCACCATGTTTTCTCTATAGAAAAATAATATGCTCAGTTTAAAAAGTTCACTTTGTTTAAATGTGTCAACCAGATTTGTCCTTTAAACTAAAATTAGATTTCTCATGCAAAACATTTTACATAATAAAATACATATTCATTGTTTTTAAATATATAAAATCCTTACTGATATCTTTTGCGAATGTATATGGGACAATGCCTCCAGGCCATTTCTGCCAATCCGAAGCGGCTATACTGAAAGAATTTGACGAGCCACCGTTGAGTCTGTTCTCTATTTGTCTTTTGGAGAGCAAAATGTCTCCTTCGACCATGAATCCATTTTCAGACGCTAAAAAAGAATTGTCAAACGTTACATTCCTCTGAAGAGACAAGTTTTGCTTATAAGATAAGAATATGCGCTGTAGATATGTTTACAGTCATGCGAGACAAAAAGGGACAAAAAAACATTGTCAAAGATAAAAATAGAACTTATGAAAACGCGGAAATTAATAAAAGGTGGGGTTAGAATAAGAACGGGAAGGATTGCAAAAAAAGTCATAACCTAACAAGCGCCGGGGGGGGAGCTTATTCGGTACCTCAGAGTCAAGAATCTTCAAACTGTATTGTAAACAAAATACTCACTTTCATCATCGGCAGCCAAAGCAAAGGCAACGCAACAGCAAAAAACGAGTAAAGTTTTTAGCTGCAACATGTTTGACTTTTGATATAAACTTTTCTTCAATAAAAAGTGTATTAAAAATTTAAGATTTCAGTGAATTTATACAGTTATGGCGCTTTTATTTGAGTTTAATTAAGTTCCCCTGATCAAATAACCGTCTAATTGAATTTTCTATATTTTGGTAAATTTAATTCCTCAGAAAAAATTTGTTAAAGATCGTAAGTTGAAACACCTGGTCAATTATAATTCCATAATTTATTGAATTTAAGATTTTAATTAAATTTGAAAGTCGCAAGGTTGCTTTTCAATCGTTCCAACTCAAATATTATTATTTAGTGGCCTCCTCTAGAATTGTTATTTATCTTAACCCAATTCATTCAAAAAACAACAACTTTACTTTCTACTTGTATGATTTCTTGTAACTCGGACCAGCCTTGCCTTCATTTGTAACGCACGATAAGGTTTTGACGCGTTATTTCACTAATGGCAGCTGACTTGGTCATCCTTCTAAAATTTTACTCGACTTCACGATGTCACGCCTTGCTATATTTTAACGGCAGGTATAAAACGCATACTGCATACTAATTTCAATATCTCATATCAATGTTAGATATTGGCAAGACTCAAAAGCTAAAAAAAATCATGTTAAAAGAGTTATTTTACAGACCGGAATTTGATTAAAACTATTTCTGGTCTGCAAAATACACGTTTGTCACATGTTTTTTCGTAAGCATATGTTGTTCCCCATGTTTGGGGGGTTTGGGCACTTATATCATTTTGAATTGATTTGATATTTTTTCTCCGCGTAATACGATCTTTAGCAGTATCATAATTTAATTTTAATTAATTAATTTAATTTGTGGATCCATTTCTTTTGACCACTTCTTGCTATCTGCCCTTCAACGAAGAAGGAACGTATTAAAAGTTGGGCAATTTGTCTTCCATTCGATC
Organism: Mitrocomella polydiademata; assembly: GCA_036023255.1. Classification (NCBI taxonomy): domain Eukaryota; kingdom Metazoa; phylum Cnidaria; class Hydrozoa; order Leptothecata; family Mitrocomidae; genus Mitrocomella; species Mitrocomella polydiademata. Next base: position 24,575 of record JAYRBV010058561.1, read on the forward strand.
CAGTTGATTGCACCGTAACTTGGCTCGCCATGTCACAGAGACCATACATTGTTCTTAAAACCTTCATTGGTTTCCTTTTCACTCAGCCTTACAAGGGCACATCCAGCAGATCATCATGTTTTCATTTATTTCTAAGCGTTGCAGGTCTTCAGTTTTCAGAGGCCACGTTTATGATGCGTAGAGTAGAATACCTTTTATACGCATGTACGGTACATATGTCTCCTCTGACGTAGTGATGGTGAAAACCGCAGTAGCTTACGAAAACTGTTTCCATGTTTTGCCGATTCTCACTGTGGTAGAGCAGCCACCGGCTTGATTAAATGTTTCTCCAAGATGGCACTTCATCTATAACCATGAAACTATAACGCCTGGAAGTACAACTCTATTAAAAATGGAATAAAATTTTCCATTCACCTTTAAGTCATGCGCGTGGCTGCAAAGTTGAATTCGGCAAAAAATAATGGCGACACATGTAAAGTATTTTGCCCTCATTCCTACATAGCAACACTTAAATGGATTTTTTGAGAAGCTTTAGATCGCAGCGATGTTTAGAGATATGATGTTCATGTTTTTAATGAAATCATGTTAATTGGCTGTGAGAAGGCGCGAAACGAGAGTATACGTGGAGACTACAATTTCAATTGGTTTTACTTCCAGCCGTTATATAGTTTCATGGTATAGCTTTGTCCTATCTTGTTCTTTGATTGCATTATCTTTAAACTTCCAGTTCATACAACGGTAACTGGGTTGATGTTGAGTAAAAGTTAAATGAAAAATCTTTTTTGGGGATCTTTTCCTTATTAGCTAATAATTTTATAAGAAACCGATTTAAAAGTTATTATCATGGCCCGATGGTGCTTGCAGGACTTTCGCCTGCGCCATGCATTCTCAATTTACGGAAGTCAAATAAAAACAATGTGACGGTTTAAAACATTTCATGGGTCTAGTACGGGTTAACCTATCAAAGGGGCAAATTTATAATTTAGGTGTGGGTATAAGATAAACGATGTCTTGAAATTTCTTGTTATTAGCACGAACAGTTATATGACATACGGATAGACAGATGGACGGACAAAATTTTCAAGAGTTAGCTGTGGATGAGAGGTTAAGGTAGGTAGGACTGTATAATCTGTTGGTCGGAAGTTCCATTCCGCCATGGTTATGATTATATGATTGCCTCCGCGATAGGCTCAAGCCTGAATTAATCAAAGTCAAGTTAGAATAAGCATATAAAGGTTTCAATTTCGCTACAGTACCGCAATGCATTGAATAAACTCCCCCTTTATTTAAGCGAAATTATTTCTTTTCTTTTTATTATAATTTGCTCAAAATATTGTCCACAATTTCTTTTACATGTATATCGTAAATGATCGATTATTCAATATTTTAATCTTTATGGTATAGTAATCATTCACAAGGGGCGTTTACCAAATAATGGCAGTTTTAATTTTTGTTAATCCCAGGGACTATGTTAAATACACAGCCATGACGTTTTATGAGAAAATTAACTGTTTTTTTAAGAATAAAGAATAATAAAAGATACGTTTAGGTTCTTTTTTAAACAATCAAATATTCAGATGAGCTTCCCCTTGGGTAGCCTGAATACTAGGCCTTCCCATGATATTCCTACATTTGATTTCGAAAAAGGGAAAAGTCTAGTCAACTGAGGTGGAAAACAGTTGTAAATACAGGACGGGCAAGAATAGGGTTAAAAATGTTTATATAAAAATGCGCCTTTTTGCGTGCTTACCCTATTTTACCCAAGATATGAGTCAAAATTTACAGAAAGTTGTAGACTGATAAAGCATTTAGAATTAATTTTTTTTTTCAAAAATTATGACGCCATTAAGATTTTGAAAATTTAATTTTCTAATTACCAAATTTTAAAAACCTTATAAATGAATTGAGCTTGAAAAATAATGTGAAAAAATGGTATAAATTATTGAATTTAGACAAATAAATCCAGAGAAATTGTGAATTCAATTTTGAATCCGCTTAATAGCATCAGAATGCAGCATTCTTTAAGATGCTTAAGATTTTAAGATCTATTGAATGGTATACATAATTTAGCTAAAACTATTAGTTTTAAAAATGTTAAAATTGCTATTTATGCCACCAGTAGTTGTCATTACTGTCCTCGTGACGCCCATTTAAAAAATAAAGAAATTTTTTTTTCAGAATTTGTTTTCTAACACTACAGCAAAGTAAGAATCAACAAAATTGTTTATGATTCTAGTATGTTAAGCTTACAGGAGACAAAATAAATGTGGAAAAAACATTTTGACCTTCGTTTTGGCCCGCCGCCGTGGGAGATCTCAGCGTATAGAGAGCAGGTTACCCTTAACAACATTTTTCTTGATCGCTCCTTTCCAGATTTTTGCCCAGAGTGTGCCAGGGCCATCTCCCGCGTCGTCAAAAGAAATTATAAAAAACGGAAAAAAGCCCTGGGAACGAGGTTGGATTTGAGGCTGACTATTCTTAACTTTGAGCTATTGCTCTTCCCTTCATAAACGCAAATGTATGTGAAAAGGGTCATGACAATACTTATCAAACTATACCCGAGAGGTATTTTTGTTCAGACAGGTTAAAGAAATAATAGATAAGAGACTCTACTGGAGGAGGATTAAAAAAAGACAAAAAAGGTTTTCCGCAAGTAACTTCATTTATTTATCACATTCATAGTATTTGTTGATTTGTGCTGCATCTTGAATACTAATGTGAGATCTTTGTCCGAATTTTTCTCCATTTTTGGCACGGATAGTCGTCCTCAATCCAGGAAATTTTGAGAATTCGTTCCATTTGTAATGCATAATTGAATCGAAGTCATATGGTGAACCACGACTGTCAATTGAACGGGTCGTATATTTATTGAAGTTATGTTTAGCCTCTGAAAAATAAATAAAGACATCGGCCAGAATATCTAAAGAAGTTTTTGGATGAAATTGGGAAATCTTGGGGTTTTTTTTGGTAAAAATCGGGGAAGTAGATAAAGGTTATGTACTCAAAAACGATATCGACACTTTAAAATTCAAGTCACCTACAAAAAGAACTTAGAAGGATCAAAGAGATTTTCAAATCATTTAATCTACAGAGTAACCTAAAAAACTTTGTACAGTTCACACTGTAAACATGTCAAAAAGTGTACAAAGTTTTTTGGGTCACCGCTGTGATAAAAAAATATATAAATGTATGTTAACACAACATGTGAAAACTGGTACAAAGTTTTTTGGGTCACTCTGTAGTATATTTGAGGGGAAAATATATGCCTATCCGATGTCTTATGTGCTGGACTTCCAACAACAGTCCACAGTACGATTGGCCTTGCACAGGCTAGAATTATAGTTTACTTGAATAACATGCAACTCACCGTCCTGGATGTTGTCCCAAATGATCTCAACATGTTCATCTCTGTCTGGTCGACTTTGTTCATGCCACATTCCAAGAGCATGTCCAATTTCGTGAAGAGCTGTGCCGAGACCGAAACAACCGAAACCAAGGGAAAGTCTTTGTTTGCCACGAGTTCGGCCAACGTGTGAATAACACCTGAAACGTATTAAGAGACATTTATTATTTGACTGAAACCAGCAGCAAGTAATTAGGAAAACCCTCGCTTTTTAAAGACCCGTTACTAACCCACAGTGGTAGTGTGTCCCTACCTATTTGAAGACAAGCTTGTACCACTATTTGAATAATTCCAATAAATAATCTGGAGGGGGGATCATGTAATTATTTTCCTGGGTGGAGTAATACAAGAGTTATTTTGATCGCCACATTTAGATTCAAATTTCTTCCTGACCGACAGTGCCAATTCCAATCGGTTGAGAAAAACGG
>JAYRBV010058562.1:1829-17323 GCA_036023255.1 Mitrocomella polydiademata
AATTTAGGATTGACACAGATGAAGAGTTAGCAATGAAAATTTAGGATTGACACAGATGAAGAGTTAGCAATGAAAATTTAGGATTGACACAGATGAAGAGTTAGCAATGAAAATGATCGTAGAGGCACTTTTTTCCCGTAAGAGCCGTAGAATCCCTACTAAAGAGAGTGACTCCAGTTTACTTTTAGAGTAGAAACTTTCGCGGGCAGAAACTTTCGCGTGCCGATTTTTGACATTAACTTTCTCGTATAGTGGTTTTTAGGACAAATTTCGATGAAAAACTTTCGCGAAAAGGAAAAAGGGTTCAATATCCCCTAATTATGCTCAGCCAAAAAATATTTTTTTGGATTAAAAAACTTTCGCGTTTTAAGAAATCTTGGTTTTCGCGGAAAAACTTTCGCGCTTTGCTGATTTGAAATTTTCAAAGGCAGAAACTTTCGCGAAAATGGCGAAAAACGCGAAAGTTTCTGCCCTTAAAGTAGTACAAACCTTGTTCTTTCTCTAATCTCTCCAGCTCTTCCATGAGGTCTCCTTCTTTCGACGCTTCGTTCCGTACTAAGAAGAGATGCGTCAGAGCCTCTACGGGGGAGATTTCGTCATCAATAGAACTTGATGCTTCGCTTTCATAACACGCTGGTCCAAAAGCTGTGTTCAATATTTCAATATTTTGTTTACTATGTTCGGTCAGATTGATAAGTAAACCTAGTGCCTAAACATAAACAAGCAATCTTTGAGAAGAATTTATTCCCGAAATACACGTAAATTCCTTAGATCAATCTCGTCTTCATGTAATGGAGTCTAAAAGGAGTAACAAACAGACAGCCTTTAAAATTCACATTTTCCGTCGGCACTTTTTACCGACGTTAGTGTATTTTGCTATTCTAAAGAATTCTAAAAAATCGACTACAACGAAAAAATTATATCAATGTGTTAAATTGCAAACACCCTTGAGATGATAGGAACGGATTAGCTTATTTTTAATTTTTCGCGGGAGATTTATTTTCGCGGATGCGACATATTACGGGAACAAAAGTTGAGAAAAACACAAGAAAGAGGATGGATTTTATGCTTCTACTGCATTCTAAATCCATTCACTCAAGGGCTCCTTTAATTAACACAATCTTTGTCAATATTGTAAGAATTAGCAATTTATTTCGCGGTTAGAGGAGAAAGAATTATTTTCGCGGTGATTTATTTTCGCAGTTGGGGCCAAAAAAATACTTTTCACGGGACAAATTTTCGCGGAATTGTAAAAATCCGCGAAAATTTCTCCAAATAAAGTATTTCTATTGGATTACAGAATACGATCCAAAGAATTTTGCACAGAGTAAGCTTAGAAGAATTTGATCTTTTTTAGGGTTTTCGCGCACCAAATTCGCAGCAGTTTCTCAGCCTTCAGAACACTTTTCCAGTTTGACTTTTTTTAATGACTTTCTCCGACGAAAAGGACTTTACCGAAGAAAATTCAAAAACTGATAGGTTCCTTTATCTGTATCTATTTTTCTCACCCCTTCAAAAAATTGAAATAATCTCTTCTTTTTCAAAATTTGTTCTAAGTTTGTGCAAAACTTGAGCAAAATTTTAGTCGGACAAAATTTTGGCCATATTCAGAAAAGTTCGCTTAGTACGAAGTGAGATACTTACCACAACAATAAAATCGAATGTCTTGTTCTCCGGAAGGAATTGAGGCATGTATAAAACACATCTTAAAAAACATTTCAACGAATCGTCTTGTTTACAAATCTTGACACTGCCAGCCTCTAAGAACAAGTTATAACACCATATCATTAGACAGCGGAGACATTCCACGATTGTAGTGGCAATCAAAATCCGCGACATATCCCTATTTAGTAGTAAATATATGATCAAAAGTGGACACAATTATTTATACGCGAAAATACGAAAATAATATCCTTAGGCTGGAATCATGCATGTTTTTTAACGTTATCTCCATAATATTATTATCTCCTTCATAATATTTTATCATAATGTTTCGAAACAAAGAACACTAGTTTTAAGAAGTTTTTCGATATTCATATCATCATAGTCAGGGGTCAAATTCTAATCTATATGGCAAATAAAATTTATGTTTGACAGTCTGGATTTTCTTGCAAACATGTATTTTACAGACCAGATTGCCAAAAATCTAGTCCACACGAAATGAAAAATTAAAAGTTTGAAAATTCAAAATATCTTTGTACCAGTGAATAGATTTTTCAGAGTAATAGACAAAAAAATGGTATTGTTTGTCATATTTCGATTATTGATTGCCGATTTATAGTGCTTCTAAAAATGTGGTCCTAAAAATGACGTTTTTGGTATTTTTGGTATTTTTGCAATCCCAAGTAATAAATTATATAAAATCAAAAGAACAATAAAGTGATAAAGATACCTTAAGGGAAGAAATTTTGGCGGGAAGAAATTTTTTGGGAAAGAAAATTTGGCGGATTTGGCGGGAATTTAATTTGGCGGATGACGAAATATATTAAATTTGGCGGGAATTTAATTTGGCGATGACGAATAATATTAAATTTGGCGGGAATTTAATTTGGCGGATGGCGAAAAAAAACTAATTTTGGCGGGAATTTAATTTGACGGATGGCGAAAAAAACTAATTTTGGCGGGAATTTAATTTGGCGGATTTTTGCCAAATCCGCCAAAATTTCTTCCCTTAAGGTATGTTTTGTATACAGCCACCAAGCAAACCACAGTTGTCATATTTTACAAAACACTCATAATCATATATCGGTTGCTACCGGTTGTTCGGTTAATGCTGGAGTTGTGGTTTTCGTTTGTTTTTAAATAATTGTGTACAGTTGGACACTTTAGGTTATTTTTCTGGCCTTCATTTCAATGGTTTTCATTTGTTGTTGACGAAAATATTGTTTGGTATTTTGTTGAGGGCGAAACAACATAACAACAACTTTCTTCCCATAAATTGATACCAGAGTAACGAACGTATTAGAAAGCAGAACAAACAAATGGACAGCTGAACTGTCCAACTGGCTTTTTTGGAAATGGTAAATCGGATACATCACTGAAAAGGAGAGAGTGGTGATGAACGATGAATACACAATACACATTGCTTCACTCAAATGGCCTGGTAGTTTCCGACATCGATATGCTTGAACCATACACGCCAGTTGCAAAAGTAACATATATGCAGTTAAAACATTGTTGTGGAAACCAGTATTACAGACCATGATTCTTTGAAGTCTCGATATGTCCAAAATGTCTATTTGCTTTGGTGTTTCTCTAACACAAAGAATAACAAAAACAAAAAGTGCAGCAATTATGTTGTTCACAATTGTAAATGCTTGTTTTAGAGTCGTTCGGAACACTTCATTTCCAGTGACTCTGATTTTCCCAGCAAATGCCTCTACCATCTTGTTTGACTTGGTGAATATGATGGAAATATTGATGTTGTAGAGTAGAAAAATGACACATGATCTTATTGAGCAAGTTATTGTAGTTGGTTGACCAATATAAACAGCAGGAAGAGTTGCAAACGTAACCATTATTACAAACAGATGAATCAAAGTCATTTTAACATCTGAACATTTAGCAATGGGAGTTTGGCGATTTCTGAGAAAAATGAGCATTACACTAAAACTTGAGAATCCCCCAATGATACTGATGATGATACCACAGGTTCCCGTTAAATCGTTAAAATCATCGAATGTTGGAATCAGAGGGTCGATGCAAATTGTTCTTGCACCATTTGGTTTGTAAAATCCTTGACATGGTGAACAAGCAGCATCTCCGTATGTTGGCTTGACATGATTTTCTGGACACGGTGAACATAAATAACCATATTCCTCATCCCATTGAGTGGTTATGTTTTCGAATCTCCCAAAATCTTTGTAATAGCCTGGTGAGCAATTTACGTTGGTACATTCAGTTTTAATTGGAGCTCTGCCTATTATCCCGTCAAACCTCTCGTCCCTGTCACTTCTACTCCTGTGTTTTACATTAGGATAGTACCTGTCACTTAAACCGAAATAAACATCAATCCTCCAATTCACTATAAATCTGTAGAAAAGGTTAGAATGAGTGATATCGAAGGAAATTTCTGAATTCAATTGAAAATTTCCAAGAATATTGTATAGACCGTCGATTCTGTCTTTGTATTCTTCATTGTAGACACTGTTACTTGTCACATTCCGAACAGCAGTTTTACCATACATTCCATTCTGAAAAAAGTCATGATAGCTGTACATTCTTAGATAAGGTTTACGCATTCCATCAAAACAGTTACCATTGCCGTAGCAATCAAACCAAAAAAATAAAGTCTTGTTTAGATCAGTGTCATGGTGCCGCAAATCTATTTCTTTCATAAAAGAAAAATGTTCACTTTCATCTCCAGTAAAGAAAATCGCTTGATGGCTTTCTTGTTTTTTCTTTAGTAGATTAAATGTTTTATTGACAGCATTTCTCCATTCCTTGGTAGTGTGACTTCGTGAGGCCCCTTTGACAATCAGTGTTTTCATACATGTACTTTTTTGTAAGAATACATCATAAACGGCCTGGTAATATTTGTTTGTAAACGTGCCAGATTCAACGTGTAAAATAATTATTTCATCGAAATCAAAGAATTCTAAATCTTTTTTCAACTTGTCTGTGACATCTTCCTCGTGCCCAACCAATTCGTGATGTAGGAGGGCCGGTGTCACCGAAGTACTGGAAACAGCGACAACAATATTTGTGAAACTAATGATCTGATCCACCAGTGTAAACATTTCCATTGGCAAGTGGGTAACAAGTAACATTTGTTCAGTTCTACTCCATTTAGGTGGATTGACGTTGTAAAATCCAGAATCTAACAACAATGTAACAAGAACTGATAGTAGCATGAATCTATCATTACATACGTCAAATGACTCATATTGTACTGTTCTGAAACTCCTAGCTGGAGAATGCGTGCTGAACAATTGAGCAGTTGCATTAAAAACAAATCCTTCTTCAGTTAATTTAGTTGAAGTGAAATTATTCCCACAAATACTGTAAACACCAACTAAATTGAAATGTTTTGATGGATGTACTGATGAAACCAGAAAACATAGCTGCATCCAAATGATTACAATAAAATTGGTCATTTCGTTCAACAACGTTTGACAGTGAATTGAACAAGCTCGAAAGTCAATTTTCAAATCTTCAAAATTCACCAAATTCCGCTCATTTATTTTGCACAGGAGGGGTGTATCACTAGATCTTCGACGGAACTACACTCCTACAAAACCAGTGTCAACAGTTAAACACAACGTTGTTATGTCTCCTACAATTTTTAGATATAAATTCCCGTTTGAGGAAATATTAGTAGATATTTGCCATAGAAAGAAATATTGATAAAAAAAATAGTTTTGTATTGACTGTTGAAAACTCCAACAGACTCCAGCTATTTTAGGTATTATAATATGTCAAGTCACCAAAAATGGTAAATTTCTGAAATTCGTCTATTCATTTTATATGGGCTATAAAAGAACATCAACGTTTTATAATTTAATCATAAAACTTATTATTCAATTTTATACAGAATGCCATTTGTCGATACTCTGTATCATAATTTTCTATATTTCCTTAAAATATTTTATTCTGTTTCTGGTTTCAATAATCTAACCCTACTTCTTTGTTTTTAGCTCCCTCCAATCCATTTCCTGTGATTTATTCTTAATGTTCCTCCCTTTTACTCCCTCCAATCCATTTCCTGTGGTTTATTCTTAATGTTCCTCCCTTTTACTCCCTCCAATCCATTTCCTGTGGTTTATTCTTAATGTTCCTCCCTTTTACTCCCTCCAATCCATTTCCTGTGGTTTATTTTTAAAGTTCCTCCCTTTTACTCCCTCCAATCCATTTCCTGTGGTTTATTCTTAAAGTTCCTCCCTTTTACTCCCTCCAATCCATTTCCTGTGGTTTATTCTTAATGTTCCTCCCTTTTATTCCCTCCAATCCATTTCCTGTGGTTTATTCTTAATGTTCCTCCCTTTTTAGCTCCCTCCAATCCATTTCCTGTGGTTTATTCTTAAAGTTCCTCCCTTTTTAGCTTTATTTTAGTTTGTTATTTATTTTTATACCGTGGATTTTCTAACAATACCTGTCAAACTATGAATAAATATTAATAATAAAATAAACAAGTATTTTCTGATGGTTGTCATACCGTTTTCGTGTGAAAGATTTGTGAGGAAGCGAAGTATAGCAAATAGACAATTCTGAACTGGAGTACCAAAGTCATATGTTAGATCCACTTTTGTAGTGATAAACGTCAAAATCCTATGAAGAAAGAAATTGGGAACCTCGTGTAAATAGAATGTAAACTGGACGTTGAATGAACGTCAAAATCCTATGAAGAAAGAAATTGAGCAATTCGAGTAAATAGAATGTCAGCTGGATTTTATTTCAGGAATACAATTCCCTGGCATATAAATTGCCTATATATGACATGCTCTTTAAGGTGTTCATTATTAACTATACTCAAAATTAATCAATTTCGATAAATATCTTAGTTTAATGGGTAACAAACTCGAATTTGTTTTATTCGACATCGAGCGACGTGACGTGACGACGTGAGTTAAAAGATGATGCTAGGAATTTAGAATATTTACAATGTAACGGCTGTACGGACAATATATGGGTGCATTATAACATATTATTAAATGATGACTGTTTGTTCGGTACAGTCAACCTTATTTACAAACATTGAGCTTCTTCTCTGATCATTTTATCTAGAATCGAATTGTTGACCCAAATAGATATCTCATTTTTCAAATAGTAATGTGCTAAAATCGCACTGGTCTCAACTTCAGTTCTTCAGAACTTTTGGTGCAACTTATCACTAAACTAAGCATTTTCAAAAAACAAACACACCAAAGGGATTAACCCAAACTATAGAAAAAACACAAAATAGAAAGAAATCAGACCATCTATGCCTTCCCCAGTGCGCCCCAAAGTTTGTAGGATATACAGACAGAAAGGCACACAGACATTGTCAAGTTGTAGCTCAACCTGAAGTTGAGAATAATACTGTTATATTTATGATAAAGAAAATATTTATTTACCTGACTAGACTGTCGATCAGGACACCTTCTCTATACGAGGCTAGATATTCTTGATTCTTACCACTTCGGAAGGTTATCTATGTAAGAAAACAAAATGTCTACTTTGAGTATTCGTACACTACCCTATCGGACACAACAATGTCGGACAAAAGTGACAACAATTTTCGAAGGTGACAAAAATACCGGGTGTCTCAAAAAATATTTCTTGAAACAAAGAGAAATAAGATTCTGAGAGAATTTGTACGCATGCAAATATTTATCGAGACACCATTTAAAAACATTCTCTTAGGGTATAAAAATGAACCATTTTTGGGACGGTCAGATAATGCCTTAACCATTCAGATAATGCCTTCACTTACGTCACACAATAACAATAAACAACGTTCAATCTGGCAATAATGTTTTTCATTTTCCTCTTTCTTCTGTATACAACGACTGGAAGCATATACTGAAACAAAACAAGCGGACTATATGCACACAGGCAAACATTGTAATACCAAAATCGAGAACATTGATCGAGTGCAATGAACGAAGGTTTGTAGTGGATAAAAAACGACTAGACTGAGTAGTGGCTAAGATGCTTCCACTCTGAACCTACTAGTTGGGAGTTTTAAAAATCGTCGAAGGTTGGTTATTTTGCATGATGATCTTTATTGATCGATGTCATCTGTGTATTGAATGGGCTGACTTAAATATTTACGCGGCCAGTAAAACCTTCAAAAAGCTTCAGTAGAGGAATGGCTTTTTTTTCGCCGCTTTCGTTTTTTAATGATTTTGCTGGTGTTGGGGTACACAACAAATAAAGAGAAATCTTCCCAGTAGGCAAAAACCCACTTTGTAGGAGAGTGTTTTCTATTGAAACGCAAGACGTAATGAATGCAATTTCAATAGAAAGCACACTTCTGCGTAGAGGTTATTTAGTAATTTGGGTTGACTTGGATTTCAGTTATTGTTGACTTACTTGAATCAGTGATATGGTCCAAACCGCCAAGAATACGAATATCTTCTTTGAACCATTCTCCAGTCTTTTGTGATGTCAATGACAATAAAGTTTCACGTGCCAACATGGCAGACTAGACGTGGAAAAAAATAATGAAAAATAACTTTATAAAGAAAGGCAGAGTAAAATTCTCTCCATATTCAAACGAATAATTATTATTCAATACATTTATGTGGCCTTATAAGGTATAATGCATAGTAGTAATAAAACTGGGTGTGGCCAAAAAAAAAAATTTTTCACCCAAAAAATATTTCGAAAAAAAAAATTTTCCACTTTTTTTTTTTTTTTTGAAAATTTTGAAATTATTTCTCCCACAGCTCGGCTACCATTAATGCGTACATACATAGAGAATACGGCTTTTATTATATAGATTAACGTTTCTTTCGTCCATATCAATATCAACTCGTTTGTCTTAACATATTATTCCCACAAAAGTACTGAAAGACCGCCTAAAAGGTTCTAAGTTAGCAAGGCTATCCACATCAATACACGCTTCTTGTTTTTATAAGAATGGTGTTTTTTCGTTTCAGTATGGATATTCTTAACTTTTGGGCAAATATCATCCTAATATATTCTTAGTAAGATCTCATCCTAGTTATTCTACTAGACTATATTCAGGGTGTCCAACACAATTTTCAAAAAGAATTCCAGGACATTTCCAGGACATTTCAAGGACAAAATGAAAAAATTCCAGGACGTTTTCAAAGGCCGTTGCATATTGTTTTTTGTGAGATAACAAAAAGAAAGGTGTCAAAAAGAGATGACAAAAAGAAATACAAGAAAGGTTGATAAACTTATAATATACAGCGTGGTTCAGAAAAAATACTGAATTTTGAATTTGTATACAAAGAAAGTCGTAACACACTGAAAATATTTAATAAGTTTTAATGACTTTCTCTTTTGTAACACCATATCTGGAATTGTCTTTTTTCTGAACCACGCTGTAAGATAGGATTTTAACTTTAGAATGGTATTATGTGACTGTATAATTTTAATGAAAGTGTGAGTTCATTGTCTACCTGAATTTAAAACCTCTGGGAGACCCATAGTTTCCAAAAGTCAGGGCCGTAGCATAGTCAGAATTATTGGGGGGGGGGGGGATGTGCCGAGGGTCAAAAATTTCGGTAGTGGGTTAAATGTCGCCCACCATGGTTGGGTGACGAAGAAAATTTTGCAATATTTTAAGTCCCTAAAACAGCTCTAAAAGCACAATTTAAGATATGAAAAAGATAATTAAATATTGAATCATGAAGGAAGCATTACTTGTAAACCTTCCTAAAGTAAATAACAAAATATCATGCAACACTGCAGAGAAGAATTCCAGGACATTTCCAGGACAAATCTTCACTTCCAGGACATAAAAGAAATTCCAGTACATTTCCAAATGGACAGTTGGACACCCTGATATTCTTAAAGGCTAACTGGAGTAAATGTTCCCAGGGTTGATCACTTTGCCTAATGTAACTGACGAATGAACTTTAAGACGGATATACTTTAACCACCACAAACGTGTTTAAATTCGTAAGCAAAAAGACTAGCATATTCTTAGGATGTTTTTACCTTTGTTCCTTTTCAACTTCAATATTCTTATAAAGTATATTCTTATAAAAATAAAGCGTGTATACAACACTCTTAAGGTTTCAGGAATGGGATTAGCATTACTTACATTAATGTTTTGACAATCAATGGCAGAATCATCATACTTCTCAAATAATGCCCTAGAATCCAAAAAAGGTAAATATCTGAACCTTCACATGAACAAATTTTTCCTTTTCTTCGTAATTTTACTTTTGGTGCTATTCTGTAACTAACGAATGTAACAATACTTGTCTTCTCTCTATATAATAATCATTTCGAGGAAATGAGTTTATATAAAATACATTGGATTATTGACCGAAAACCCATGAGCAACAATAAGAAAGTTTTTATAAAATGTGAAAGTATCAAAAATTGGTGAAAATAAATATAAATAAAATAATTACTTGACTTTATTGTGGATTTTTTCAGAAGTTTTCAGCTCAGTTTGGTTGGTGGAAGATTTTTTCAGCAGATTCAGAACAAAAGCTGAAATAAAGGAAATAGCATATTATAACATTATATAAATAACCCTATTTAGACAGTTAGAAGAAACAGCATCAGAAGTGACAGAAGAGAAGACTACTTTTTTGCAAATGAAAACTTGTGGTGTGAACTGAGCAGAGCACCTTTGAGGAGCTGCACAAGACTCTCAAGGGTGCCAGAAAATATGCCAAATTCAATTGTTTATTGTGGTAGAAAATCAATCATTCATAAATCTATATAATTGGTTCTTTACATTAAACTAAAAATTTGAAGAAATGCTCTTATTCAAAGCAAGTAAGATACAACAACAAAAGTTTACAAGAAAAACAAGGAGAAACTATGTTACCGATAATTTTCTTGCTGAAGCCAGTTTTTTGTCGGTCTTTAGAAAGAATATACATGATCACGGATGTGCACAGGGATAGCAACTATGTGAGAACAATGAAATAATAAGACAATAAAGAAACGTTCCAAACATATCCTAAAAAGTATAGCATTCTTGGATTTTCTCAACATTTCATATTTTACTTTGATTATTTTAACCTTTACATTATTATCAGTACCGGGGACTATTCCACCATCACAAGGGTGTCATTTGGGTAAGCAGTACATACACAAGCTACTGCTTGCTATACTTAAGATAAAATCTACATATTGATAAAAAAAAGCAATGAAGTTGTTGCATTGTATTGTAAAACAAATTCAGCTCAATAATCAGCAACTACTGAGTATATTTTTCAAACATGATTCCAGTTGTTAACAAAATCTGCTGAAACATCACGTTTTAGGATGGTAAATATGCAGTTTTCATATTTGGTAAAATGTTTCAGGAGCGATATGTTACCTTTAGGGGATTAATTTTCGCAAGGATTAATTTTGCCCTAAAATTTAAGTAAAACTTAGTGTGAAACCCTCTTTTATGAAGTTACAAAGTACCGATTCTAGAAAATAATCCTCGCGAAAACTTAGAAAAGGCCTGATTTTCAAAAATTAGCCCTAGAGAAATATAATTTTTTTAAACTTGCGAAAATGGGACCTTGCGGAAATTAATCATATTAAGGTAGATCATGTGTAGAACTTACTTCATACGTATATGCATCCTGTAGTACGTTGAATATGGAATCTATCACACCATGTGCCTTCATGTGCATACGAAAGTCAGGTGACATACATTTTGATGCCAATTCTAATGCACTGAGGCATCGCGTTGAGATGTTATGAGATGATTTCAAGCCATCCAGTAGATATTCCAAGTCATCTTTGAATAATTGACTTTCCCCATGTTCAAGACATTGATAAGCATGCTTAGTGTCTCTCACCACTGTAAATAACTACAAAAGAAATGATTGAAATAGTTCTTCTCTTTTAAATTTACCAATGTACCAGTAATTTGATGGTAATACTGGTAATATTGATATAACTCATTGTCCCCTGCCCTTATTCCCTTGGAGCATTGCATATCTATAAAAAATAAGATGTTTTTTAATAAAACTTCTTCAAACCTCTTTTTCATCTCTCTTAACTTTGAAGGCAGATGATCCCGATTGACCAAAAATATTTGTCATATGAAATGAAGATTTTTCATCCTCTTCATCTAACTCTTCCTCTTCCACTACTTGTGTGCTATTCCCCAACATTGTAATATCAGTAGGCTAAAAGAAACCAAACAAGCTACTTTTACAAGACTTTTCTATCGGTTTTACTGAAATTGTAAACATTAGTAAGATTTCATTAGATTTTTTTATATTCTACATTTGGTGAAGGACTTATACAAAAAACAGATACGATGTATCCTATTAAATACAAGAACAAAATATGCTGCCACAAGGTAATTTTACTCTTCAATTTGATACTGCTTTTTTTTTTTTTTTGAAAAACAGAACGATGAAAAGAAGTTGAAAGAACAGGGATCGCAGCGACGGGAAGGGCTTTGGCCACTTTTTTGCTAGGTAAATTTTTTTTTATTACTAAGGTGTTGAAGTAAGATTTTAAAGGGGAAAAAGTGGCTTTTCTAGGGCTTTTAGAGTACTTTTTTAAGGCGCAAAAGTTTTTATGAAAGGCGTTTAAATTGAGGAACATACCAACGCAGAAAACCTTCGATACTTTCGGAACTGTGGCTTCAGTGATTTGAAAGGACTCTAAAAATAGATGAACATCAGGTATAGGAATAATAATAAATGCCTGGGGTACGAATTTTAGAATTTGATCTGCTTAGGAAAAGTGGTAAGCAGTAGGAATGTGAAGTTGGACATAAAATCAAGAAAATGCTTTCCAAATTGTGATTTGGGAGACAAACAGAAAAACTTGAAGGTCTGGTCAGAAAATTGCAAGTTTTTTTTATTTTATGAAAAAAATACAGTAAGAAAAGTCTCATTTGCTTACAAGTGGCAAAATCTATCCTTATTTATTTTCTTTTTAAAAAAACAACGCTGTAGCATACCTTTACTAATTTCTTCTCTCTTTCAGCTTGCTCTAACGGTTCATTTTGATCAGGAGTTGGACTTTTGGATCGCGTTTTCTCAACATCCTTCTCAATGCCATTCTTCTTTTCAGGTTTTACCACTAGACTATTTGGTTTTTCTTCTTTGCTACTTTTGACTTGTTCAGTTGAATTCTCCTCAGTATCTTCCTCATCAAACACAACCACACTTTTTTTAGAATCTCCAAAGATATTCTCCGGGTTTTTCTTTTGTTTATCGTAATATGAAAAGACAGACTTAGCCTTACCAACAGGTTTTTCAAGTTCCTCCTCCTCGACTGAGTCAACTCCTTCATCTTCTGTATCATCTGTTTTATTTACTTCTTCAATTTGATTATCTGCAACTGTGTTTGACATTTCTGGTTCCTCGTTACTATCATTTTCTTCAATTTCTCCCTTGTCACCATTTTCTACCATTTCTTCACTTTGTCCATTTTCTTTCTGATCTTCTGATTCTTCTTCATTTTCTTCATCCTCGTCCATCTCAACATCATCTAAATTTTCGTTTGAAGCATTCTCGGCATCCTCCTCGATTGACTCCTCATTTGCAGAAGGGCTATTTCCCGATTTGGGGAAAATATCTTCACTGTCTTCTTCTTGGTTGCTTTCAGAAACATCTTCAGTATTATCAACGTCCATAGTTTCACTTTCAGGTGTATTGTCCAAATTATCTGAAGTACCTTTTCTTTGTACAACTTTTTTCTTTGGTCTTCCAGCCTTTCTTTTTGGAGGTGGTTCAATGGATGGCACATCTCCATTTTCTTCAATACTGTTGTTTACGTTGTTCCTTCCTCTACCAGTTTTCCTTTTTACCGGTGAAACAGACTTAGTTTCTAATGTCTTGGATTTTTCTGTTGTTTCGTTAAGTTCTGATGGGCTTTGATTTTTTTTCGGTCGCCCTACACTTCTTTTAACTGGTGATGCATCAGAAATAATTTCAGTCTCTTTGTTAACTTCATTTTTCTTTGGCCTCCCAACTTTCCTTTTGACTGGAGGCTCTTCAACAACACTCTCATTTTTTCGTTTCCTGTTAGTGCTCTTTGCAGGACTTTTTTGAACAGATTTTTTCGGAGATGCCTTTTGAGGGGTTCGTACTTTCTTTGAGATAACTTTTGTTGGACTCTTTTCCTTTGTTGGTTCTTTCTTATTAGATGTTACAGGTTTATTTGTGACTTTGCTTTTAGTATCTTGCTGTTTAGTAGCCTTCTTAGGACTAAGCTTTGCTTTAAGAGCAGCTAATGATCCTTTTTTAGGACTTTTCAAAGGTAATTGCTTCTCCTTTTTCTGTGGACTTGTTATTTTCGCTTTCAATGCAGCTAAGCTTCCTTTTTTAGGAGACTTTGAAGGCGATTTTTTAGTTGGACTACTTAACTCTGCTTTCAATGCAGCTAAAGTTCCCTTTTTCAACAGCTTTGGATTCTGTTTACGAGCATTTTTACCTTTGTTTGACTTTAGGTCATCCACATTAATGGTAGTACTTTCATCTGGTAGGGTCTTTCCAAACAATCTGGGATTAACTCCAGTTGGGCTTCTTGGAGAGTTTAGCAATTTGGATGGAGTTCTCTGAACCTTTTTGGGAGACACCTGTACTCCATTTTCTTTGAAGCTAAAACAGTCTGTATCAGAACTATCAAAGTCAAACGGATCTTCTAGACTTGTGTTGACAGTTAATAATTTTGCATCTTTCAAGGGTGATTTCTTAAAGGGACTGACAGTTGACGCATTAGCCCAGATTCCTTTTTTCTTGGGAAAGTTTGTTTTTTCTTTTACAGTTAAAATTGTGCTTGAGATTTCTTTCCATCCATCCTTATTGGTATTATCTTTCTTTTGTTTCCCGTAAGTGTATGTCTTGCGAGGTGATGCTATCTTTTTTGGCATTTTTCTTTGGTATCTGTTCTTCTAAGATGAAAATGAAGAAAGATAAATTCAGCCACTGACATTCTCAGATATGCCTTAATCTGAAGAAATAGATACAACAACACATAAACCATGTATACAACAGATTATCAAAAAGACTTGTAGATGGCTACTATACATTTCAGAAATTTAATAACCATGTATACTGTATGTAAAGTGATAGACACAGAAAAGAAAAGTTTTCTTTCTTTTACTTAAAGGGAATTAAATTTTGCGAAATTCACAGATTTTGGCGTTATCTGTGAAATTTAATCTTTTGAAAAATATATTTAAGAGGCCATCCGCAAAATTTTGTCTCCCGCCCGTGAAAAAATTTAAACAGCAGTCAAATTCGCGAAAGTGAAAGAAAAATGAAAAGAGAAAGAAAAAAGCACTACTTCTGTTTATGTTTTCTAATCTATTCTAGAACAATAACTCCAAATTCGTTGTTTATCCCTTGAAATTCTCTTGCTTTCGTGTTTTTAATTTTCTAAAAAAATGCTTGAACAGACTGGTCCACAAAATTAAATCTCTGTGAAAGATTACATTTTAGACCATCTGCGAAATTAATCCCAGGGAAATATTTGAATTTTGCAGATAGCCCAAACCGCAAAATTTAATCCCCCCAAATTTAACCCTCTTTTAAAGTATGGTCTCTTGTACACTTCTGATTATATATATTCAAAATTTTAGGCAAAAAACGGAATGTATCTGGCGTTCTCTTAACATAAACAACCAGCCCTCTGATGGAAAACTTAAGACTGTAAAAGCTTCTAAGTTCTGTTTGCAATAACAGTCCTATCAATAAAAAATCATTACAGGGTTCAGACAGAGTTTTACAAGAAGATTTCCCTGAGTTTTTCTTTGAAATTAACCTAATTTTCCCTGAGTCACTGCGTGATTTTAAGTATATTTTCCCTGAGTGAAAATTAAGTATGATAAAATAATTTTCAGTGAAAAAGGCAGGCCTCCCAGACCTAATATAAGTCAAATATTTATGATTTTA
>JAYRBV010058783.1:0-17302 GCA_036023255.1 Mitrocomella polydiademata
GGTTTTGATAATCCCCTTTATATACAAGAAAGAAAAAGAAAATGAGTTGGGTTTTTCAGAAAGATTAATTAACAACAAATTTCTTGTTTTTTTTCAGGGGAGTGCGTTTAAGCCAAACCCCCCCTCGCAAAGATGCCAAAAAAAATTTACCTACTGCGTTTTCATGACCGCCTCACTATCTGACTATTAATTTTTATTTAGAGCCCTGGATTAATCTACTTCACTTTCATGCCTTACACTTACATCTTACACTTTTTAATGTTAACAGATAAAAAGTCATATTTACCTCCAGTAGAAGTTCCTCCTCCAAATGGTGTTGTTTGTTGTGTACCAAAAGCACTCGTATTAGAACCAAATCCACCACTTCCAAATGGTGTTTTTGTTGCACCAAACATTATCAATATTATTTCATCAAAATATAGTTCTAGAGTAAATAATGTAATCTCATTTTACAGTATTCAGTCAGAGGGGGACACATTAAAATTCAATGAATTTGTGGAAGAAAATTTTAACAAGCATAAGAAATTTAGCATGCACGAATGCATGCTAAATTTCTTATGCTTAAATATTACTATCAGCGCCTGTCATCCCTAATTACTAATCCAATAAAGCCAGAACAATATATGAGGCATCAGGAAAAAGTATATCCTGAATGATCGATTTAGCGCCCAGTGTTAGCACCCTCTAGAATAAGCACCCCTTTTTTGACCCAAATAATTCAATTAGCGCCCCTTTCTTATAAGCGCCCTAGAACAGTTATTCAAATTCTAGAAATTAATAAAATTAATTAATTATATTAAATAGACATGATTCAAATATTGATTTTGAATCATGTAAAAAAATTGTTTTGCAGTTTTCTTCCTTTTGTAAACAGAAACTTAAAAAAACGGGAAAACAATGTATACACAAAAAGAAAAGAAATATACACACGTTTATTTACTTGTTGACCTCTCAATTTACAAAAGCCGACCCTTTAAAAATACGAAAAATATTTTTTTATTTTACCGACCGACTGACCCTATATATTACCCTTGTCTGCCCGTAGAACAACAAATTAAGTTGTCATCGCCTAATACACTCATTGTCATAATTATTGCAGAAGGAAATTGGTAAAACATTTGTTTAAATGTTAGAATAAATCTTTGATAGTGCATTTTTTTAATTTTCAAACATTTTTTTTTGGGTGCCAGAGTTTGGGTGCTGATACTGCACTCGCGGTATCAAAATCCCACTGGATACGTTGCTGCGCATAGCCTAGCTAGCATATCGCCTCACCTGTACCTCATGTAAGACTACACAAAACAGGTCCGGCAGAACAATGAATGCAACGTGAAACGCGTTTATTGAGAAACACGTGCAAGACACACTTAAAAAACAATAGAAAAAAGCAAAACAACTTTTGATTTTGTGAATGAAAATAACTCAAATTGACAGATGTCAATAGACCAGAGGACCTAGAGTACGCAACTATTTTCGTAAGAAGTTAGGACACTGATTTTGTGTTCCCATAGCCTAATTAAGTTAAGTAACTAAGCTATGAATCCTAATTAAGCTATGATAGCTCAGTTTGACTGTGAAAGATGAAACACAAGGCTTTCAAAAGAAAGAAGATCGTTGTTGTCAAATTTCCACATGCTTAACGTTGGTGATGATATAGAACCCAACCACCCCCCCTAACATAGAATCGACATTAAGCGTGACACTTTGAGTTTAGATGGTCCCCCTTAAAGCTAAGGGGTCTGCAACAAACAACATTTGTCACGCTTCGCAGAAAAAATCCTTCGCGGACGAAATCTGCGAAGCGTGACGAAAATTGTTTGTCGCATGCCCCTAACAGTTTTTTAAACAACATGAGCAGTATGTAAAAGGTGGAAAATGACTACATCAATACACCTAAACATCTGCTTTTTTGCCTCAGATTTATTACTGTTGAGCAGGCTGAAATAAATAAATGACCTTTTACCACACAAACTGAAAAAAATGACACACAAAATCATACCTAAATGCAACCCATCTGTTAAAAAACCTCAAGATTAAGAGAGCTTTTTAATTATACCCATTGGTTAACGATAGTTTGATAGCTTAGTTTTTAATGAAACAATATATCAAAAGAAAGTACACACATAAATGATAAATAAACAGGGTCAGTTTCAAGAAAAGAAGCCAGACCTATGCTTTTTCAAGGGGAAAGGCTTATGCTAAATATTCAACGAGCTTTACATAAATACAGAAATTGTTTAGAGTTAAAGCAGTTCAAACTA
The DNA here is from genome assembly GCA_036023255.1 of Mitrocomella polydiademata. Lineage (NCBI taxonomy): Eukaryota > Metazoa > Cnidaria > Hydrozoa > Leptothecata > Mitrocomidae > Mitrocomella > Mitrocomella polydiademata. Next base: position 2,262 of record JAYRBV010058783.1, read on the forward strand.
ATTATCACAAGATTGCATTGGAACAAACGATACAAAACAAGATGAAACCAGATTTTTGAAGTTTTCACCAATCTCGTTGCCGCCGCGAGGAAAGCCGCCGTCTTGAAATCTGATGACTATGTACAGAGATGAGAAAAATCACTAAAAGGCGTTAACAATAATCTTCGGGCGAAAAAAGGCTTACTGGGAAAAAATTAGCAATTTGTTAAATATTACTCAATTTATACTATTTGCGTATGAGAATTTTAGTTTTTGACCCTAGAAAGAAAAGAAAAAGGTTTTGTTAGAAGAATGAAAAGGGAAACACAAATCCGCCCCAACCGCCAGAGTGTACCTTTTCCCTGTACCTAGTAAATTATGACTGTGATTAATAGTGTAAAATACCGAATTGGAAAAATAACACATTCCATTTTTCCACAAGTGCTGTACGCGCGGCGGCGGCGGGGAAGTCAAAAATGAAAACATTTCCCCCTCGGTATATTCAGAAGAGAAGGCCAAGAAGTAGCAAATGAAAAACGAAGCCCGCAAAATGATGCTGATATTTTATTTTCCAGGAGAGTAGAAATTAGAACATTTTTTCAGGAAGCATATGATGAGTCAACATAAAAAAGGATTATGGAACAACTGATACAGTTCCTATATGTTCGCTAGAGAAATTTAGTCTAAAATGTTTCACCTAAAGTTTCTTTAATATATCTTCCAACTAACGGGAGGAGGCAATAAAATAATTCTCTTCACATTAATTCTTCTTCAAAAGTACAGAAAACCTAAGTTAAATTTATGCAAGAAAAATAATTTCGAATAGGTTTTCTTTATAGAAAACATAATAGAAAAGCCCTGGGTACGAGGTTACGATCAAGGAATTTCTGAATTTCTATCCCTTTTGTCCCATTTTGAATTTTTGCGCGGTTGCGTCGGATTGAGTACTAATCTGTACTTCGTTTTGATTGGCTTACGCAACTGAATAAACTCACTGACCGTGTTCGTACTTACCCAGGAATATTTTCAGAGACTTTGAACCTACAATTTAGTTTAGTAAGTTAGTGGGTGGGTGTTGCTAAATTTCATCAAAACAAAAAAAAAATTTAGAACCACAAAAAAAAATCTACGAGAAACATCTGGCAAGTTCAAGGGACAAAAAGTTTTTTTCGCATTCAAGTTTACATTCAGGTTTGTGGGGCAAAGGGCACAGCAACCCCCCAAAAAATTCAAGGGATGATTAAAGAGTTGATTTCAATATGTTAGATAAATTGTGTCGCGATCCTTCTCATCTTGAACGGCTATTAAAGACCAGGTTAGCCGAAGAAAAGGAGCTGAAGCTGCTGGATTGGCTGAAGCTTGTAAGTATTCCTTTTCCTCTTATTCATTCCTTTGTTAAGTCTCAAAGATGTTTACCTTTTTTCACTTTGATTTTCTTGAATCTGTTTTGAATATTTTCAATCTTTTTTCTTTAGGACCAATACCAAGATGTGGAGGAATGGAAAGAGGTGTTAAGAAGTTTGGCAAAACTGAACCAAGACTGTGTGTTCCAATGTGAAACTTTTGCTTTAGCAGTACATATCCTAGATGACTTTTTAGGATTTGTGAAGGTACATGGGAAGTACCTGAGATGTGCTGCTTTTTCATCGTATTACATTGCTGCCAAACTTTTGGAAGAGGACGAATTCGTTCCAGAATTGAATACCTTTGTTGAACTGATCGGAAATAAATTTACCATCAACGATATTACCCGAATGGAAAAGATTATTTTGGAAAAGGTTGAGTGGAATATGAATCATGTCACTATTTGCTCATTTCTGGATATTGTAAGTATTTAAAAACAGCTTTTTTCGCCTCCTGCCTGCCACCGTCTCCCAAAAATAAATTCCTGCATATTTTGATACTATCTTAATTCTAAAAATATTGTTATTGATCCTAAATACATTTTTTAACAATTTATTTTCTTTTTTTCAGTTTTACAGTCTGATTTGCGGAAAATACTTCAAGACACTCTTTGGAAGTGACAACTTGGCATACAGTATCTATCGAAATCTTGCATCTCAAGCTATCCAATGTATTACTTATGTATCTCTTATCAACTTTAAGAATTCTGTCAAAGCATTAGCACTACTGAGCTGCACTCTTGAAAAGATTACATCAAGATGGTTTACGTATATTGAAGAGATTTGCCAAATGACTCAGGTATGTACTTAAAAATATCTGTAAAAGGTTAAATAATTAACCCTTTGGATCTCGCTACTCGACAGCCATTTATAAAGATGGGTATTATGAAATTAAATATATTAAATATTTTCTTTGAATTTAGATTACTGTCCAAGAAATTTTGGAATGTCGCGATGTTATTAAATCTGTATTATTTGGCCAGCAAAAGAAATTACGTCCTCCAAGAACTAAGAAGTTCATGAAACGCCAGTCATTGTTAACACCAAGAAGACATATATTATCTCCTATTGTTGAAAACCCTCAGGAAAAGGATATCAGCAAATCAATCATTGCCCACACCTCCATAAAAGAAACTTGTCAGGAGAACGAAGCAACTAAAAACATTTTGTTTTATGAAGAGATGTCTAGACTTGGACAGATCTCTTTAGATGAAATGCAACTTCCATCGCCATCAAAACGAAGAAAGTTGAGCAGTTGTAGTTTAGAATCAAAACTCAGTCATAATATATCTGGATTGTTGACCAGTCCAATCAAACCAGTGTCAGTTTAACAGTGACAAGGCCTGGTAAATCTTGATTTTAATTTTGATTTGTTTATTCTGTTGTGTTTTTTTCTATATATATTTTTTACTTTCAATGTTGGATTTCGATACATCTTTGTTCCTTCAAAGCTTGTAATTTTTACAAAAAAAATATTATGTTAAAGTGCTTTTAGTTTCATAACAACAATTACAAAGAGTGGATGTTTTGTTTATGCACTGATTTTAGATCATAGGACATTTTAGATGTCTTATGTTGTATACGTACTATTGTTTTTATTTGATTTTAGTTTCATTTTACAAATTATTTTATCAGCCTAAACATTTTGTCTTTACTGAATAAAATGTTTAATGTATTATACTATCTATGGCAGCAGTGCTTTAATTTAAAAGTTTTTCTTTTTTCATAAAAAAAGAAGTGTAAATGTTACAGTTACCTTGTGTGTTTTATACACAATCTCTTTAATTTTAATGTGGATAGTTGAATTTTTGCAGAAAAAAAAGTTTTTTGTTATTTTTAGGTTTATACTGTAAATTATTGTTATTATTACATAAAATAAACTTGGCTAGGTATTACACCTTGCTGAAAAAAAATATATTTTGCTTTTTGCATATTATATTATCAGTTGTGATATAGTTGAATGTATTATAATCAAAATTTGGAAAGAAATTTCTTAAAGATGTACAAAAAAATGTAAAAAGGTATAAAAACAAGTGAAAAAACGAAAAAATGAGAAAACCCACAAATAACTAAATGTTTATTTGCTCTATCCATTCTCATCAGTACTAGCTGATGATAACACCTCCCCAAGTTGCAAACGAATTCCTTTATGCAAACTTCATAGTTGCCAAGCAGCACAATAATCTGTAAATTACTTTTTCTCGATAATCTATAACAATTTTCTAACATTCCCGGATAAGTACACAAACAAAACTTTTATATCTCGAGGATAATCCGTTTTTTACAAGCTTGGGTTAGAATTGTGTTTTTTTTATAGAGAGGCTCCAAAAAAAGGGTTCCGTCCGTCACAAATAATTTCTGGGTAACTACAGTAAGACCGAGGGGAAAATGTATGTTTTCGATTGATTATAGAATACTGTTTAATCAAAAAAACTTCGTCAGTTTCCGGGTATTTCTAGTATGACGGAGAAGAAGAACTGTCTGTTTTTTATTTAAACTACGGTAGTGTTGTTACTTGTTCGTACTCAATCATTATTTTTTGTGAATTGACAAGAATCAATGAATTGATAAAGGAATTCATTCATGGCTGAAATTCAACTTTATGTAAATGATCAAAATGTCACGAATCAAATATATTTACTAATTAGCAAAACGAAAGAAGCGGCTTTTTGAAGACCCAGAAGGAGCTCAACTCAATCCCCTAGTAATTGGGTGAAACTTCCTGCTTGTATTTTTCGCTATCTTTATCTGATTATTAACATGAAGTGATAATAAGATAATTAGTCATTACGTAACGTAGATTAGCAAAGAAGCGATATTCAAGAGAGTCGCTACTATACTTTTTTGTTTTGAATGATTTGATCTTAAAAATACCTTTTCTTAACCTTTATCGGTTGAATATGAATGTTTTGAATTCGGTGGTCACCGAAAGAATAAATATTTGTCTTCCAAACGCCGTCACCCGCTTTATTTATTCTGCTCAAAAAAAATATTTGGCATTTGCTGGATGAGAGCAGTGATTAGAAATTCCTCAATTAAAAAATAAAAGTGAGACACTCACTTTCTTAGAAAGGCTTGCTTAAACTTGCCGTTTCTTTAGGTATTTATCTTTTTATGCTTTGTAAGCAAAACAATCACCTGACGACGTTTTGTGTTACTATGACGAAACCACGAGAAAGCTGATCAAACTGGAGAAACATAAACGTCGTACATCTAAAATGCCCCTTAGAACAAAGTTAAAGGTTATAACCCCATACATTGGAATGGGAATTAATACAGTGACAATGGCGTGTAGATTGAATTATCCTCCAGCTATCGTTTTCAACATATCACATTGGGAAGCGTGCAATTAAAGTTGCGTAAACCCTTATTTATATGAAAAATCATCTGCTATGTTAATCAAAAAAGCGCTGACCTCACGCGAAATGACGAAGATTGCCTCACGCACTAATATTATTATTGATTTATGTTACTAATGGTTACAGAACCGTTTTTCTATTGCTTTTTTTTTTTTTGACTTTTGATAATCTTAATTCGGCGGGGCGCGTATATCGATTACTCGTTTGAGCAAGCATTATGTTTATTTGCGAAAAAGGGGAGGAATGGTAAACACACTGAACAAAAATATATTTTCAAGATTCTTCACAGATACATGTTTATTTTGAATACAACGAACTACAAGCGAAAATAATTCTATAAGCGGAGGAGTGTTTTTTTCTATCGACACTCCTCCATCATTGTGACGTATGGATGGGTGGAATTGTCCTGAGAATATGGTGGGATACTAAAAGCCACACGCAGAATATTATAATTCATAATGGGGAAACTCTCCTACCACTTGACCGGAAATGGGGAGAAAAGATGGCGGGAAGTGACCATTCTAAACACTGACCACAGGGTGTCCTGCTGTCATTGTTTATTGAAATCAACGTGTCGTGATTATTGTGGGGGATTGTTACATGATGACATGCCAATCTACTTCCTTCCATTCAAAATGACACAAATTAATTTACTATGCGAGAAAAAAAAAACGCGCCTTTATTTTGTTGTAAAAGTCATTAACTAATAATTTCTAATTTTCCACAACAATTATCACTTATGAAGGGAAGGTAATTGGGAAGTCATTGATACTGTAAATGGAAATCTTCAAGTACAATCTTTTCGCCCATGGCAACAATATTGGGATGGTGTTGTTCTGCGCAATCCACCTACTTTAGATAGTAGTTGTAGATCTGTACTCGCTCTCACACTAATCAAACACATTTTTAAAAGCTTTTATTTGTTGTTATGATAACAACAGAATGAAATCTCTTTTACAACTGATGTTTGCCAATCAAAAATAGATTTGAAACAAAACCCTGCTGAGTATTTAGATCAGAAATCAAATAATAACACGATCATCAGCGGGCCAAAACATAAGAAACTGTAGGAGCTTCGGTGGGAAAGCTGAGACATATGTTTTGTGAGGAAAGAGAGAAAAATCTCGTATATGTTTTCATACAAAATAATCTACATTCTATCTATAAAAGCAACGGTTACCAACTACTGTGTAGTGAAATTTTTTTATCTATATTCTTTACAATTCGTTCAATTTTTATTTGCATAATTCTAAATTTAAAATTAACTTAATTAAATATATTAAGTAATTAACTACTCTGGTTTAAAAAATAATAATAACCTATGCACTAGAGTATATATCCAAGAAGATAGTAATAATATTTTATTGACATAATAGTGTCGTATCACTTCATAAAGAATTACGAAAACTTCTAAAAATATTTGATGTGACGTCAATACGGATATCATATGATAGTTGGATGTTTATCCAAATAAGGAGACTTGGCCAAAAATTGCTCAACAATAATAATTTAACGAATAGTGAAAGCTGATAGAGGGTGTCGTTATCACACAATATTTTTTTCGAAACATTAAAAGACTCAATTTTCATTTCGAAAGTTTGCGTCAATTTCGATAATCATCTCTGACGACTGTATATACTCTTCAAGATCTGGTGCTAAGATATCTTGTAGTATTTATATGGCAAATGTAAACATTGGAATTGGACTTTAACATGAAGAGACACATCAATCATTCTATGAAGGTGGATCTTCCTGATAAACAAGAAATTGAAAATGAAACCAGGAAACATCAATACGGAACAAGAAGTTTTTTTGTATCATTCATTTTTCCTATCATCCCACCCTATAATTCCTGATATGGTCACAAGTTCAAACTGCCAGACATTATTTTCAGTTTCAGTTTTTCAAGTAACGAGATGGTTGTTTGCATTATCATTGTTTTGACCCAGACGAAATGTAATTATTTTTTATCACATTAAAATATGAGATCGGTGCCGAGATGGCTTGATTTTGATGATTTTGATGATCTGGTAAATGTGTCCAAAAACAAAGTCGCAATTGGCATAAAAAACACTACTAAAAAGAACATAAAAAAAAACTCATCATGTCATCAGTAGTAAAAAACTGCATCATGATTTATAATAATAAAAAAATTTCATTTTTGGCAAACTATCAAATAGTTGATGATACTATACAAAAAATAAAACCGTATTTTTGTACATAGGGTCATTCACAGTATCTTTTCGGACACTCCTCCTATGACAATAACCGCAATCCTATCTCAAATCATCACGTGAACAAATCGTGAAAACAAAAACAAAAAAATACAAAAAAAATTTAAGTACTGATTATCGCGCGTACGAATTCTCCATCTAATAAACTTTTCATGGACCATTATAATATATTGATATAATAAATAGCGGGTAAAAAATGGCGCTTAATTTAACTACTAAACACACCCTCTTGTTTAGGGTCGTTTCTTATTACTTTCATCGACACCCCTTTGAAGGTCCCTATGCTAATTCGAATGTTTACCAAGTGGACAAAACATTGTGTACAAGCTTTACAAAAACACAACAGAGTGTTTGAGTTCTCGAGTAAACTGAAATTTTCTCTTTTCACTTTTTGATAAATAGGATGTATTTAACTGTAATGTTTGCCTCGTTGGAATGTCTTTGTGGAGGCAAAACTTGGTTTAAGCAACAACAGCACAAACAATTCTGCATAAAACAAAACATCTCAGGATTAGGGTACAGTAACCCTCATCCATGGCTGAGTACAGTCACCTTGCAGAAAAACACCCAGGTATGAGAGCATGTCAATATCTCAGGAAAAACACCCAGGCACGGTCACCCTTCTTTTAGAAGTTCCTTCCCAAGCACTCGGCAAGTAAACAGGGGAGCACTGAACGGGTATCCCTACAAAAAAGAGAAAAATAATAATTGTATTTTATACATAGTTTCATAACTTGGACAAGGAGTTGTACAACATTCAATCAACCCTTAAAATAATTGTCTTTTTTATCGTTTCGTAACTAACACAAGGAGTTGTACACAGAAGTAATCAACCCTTACGAAACATTATTGTGGTCTCTAGAGCAGATGGATGATTAATTGAGAAACAAACTTTTTTCCGTGCTTAGGTATGCACAAAACAATTATATTTTCTCATTGTAAGAAGGCATGTGTATGTGGTAATACCTATAATGGGCAATTAATCCGTCGATCGATTGAAATGCTTCATCTGTACCTTCCAAAAAACACCTACCATCTTCCTTCAGGTAGATCTAAGAAAACAACAACAAAAGTTTAATGACGTGACATTAAAATGCAGATCGATTGTCCGTCGCTCTTAATAAACAAGTTGCACCAGATTCTAATCTCTGTTCTAATTGACCTCTAATTCTGTGGAGATTACTTTGGTAAAAATGAGAGTTCCATTGAATACGGCTTTCTAAAGTAAGGTTTGAGCTAATTTGTGGAGATTGCTTTTCATAGGAGTTCCATTTATACAGCTTTCCAAACTAAGTTTTGGAAAGACTTTTGAAACTGCACGCGCTCTCAATCTTAGTTTAAACAACCCTTAATTATGTGGAGATTGCTTTTGTCCTTATAAGAGTTGGCTATTAAATACTTTAATCGAAATCTGATTTCATTAAATCAATTAAATTTACATGTAATCATAAAATAATACTAATCATTTGATGAATCTAAAACAGTCTAAGTTGAGATCACAATGGCAAGTGAACAATGGGGGAGGGATGGAAACGCCGACTAATATCATATTCTTGTTTGTTCTTGTATAGTCATGTGACAGCCAGCCAACGTGACGTAGTTACCTAAAATTAATTCTTTTACACCCGACTTGTAAGTATAGATTTAAAGTTGGCGCCATTTCTAAGAAAATACTTGATCCTTTTATATTTGCATACGTATACATATATGTTTGTTGATAGAAGAAATTCCTGCAAAAATGCTGAGTGGTTTAGCCTCGAATCCCGAAGAGTCTTTCCTGGGAAAAAATGTTCAAATAAATAACAACAGTCCAGTGACTTTTAGTTTTGAAAATACAGCCTTTTTCAGCTAAAACCTATATTTTTTCCAGCTTTTTTACCGTTTCAAGCCTAGTTTTTCCAGCCCTTGCCTGAATTTTCATATAAAATTCCAGCCTCAGTATGCAAAGTTTTCAACACTAAATGTGTAGGTTAAATATATATTTGCTGAAATACACATAGCAATGTGTAAACATCGCGAAAAATATTCTCAAATCTACAATATATATATTTTTTCCAGCTTTTCCAGCCTTAGCTGTTGCAAATTGTATATATATGTTTTCCGGCTTTTCCAGCCCAAATTCTAAAAAATGGTATTTTTCCAGCTTTTCCAGCCTCACTGGACACCCTATATTACTTACCTTGAAATAATACAAAGAAGCATTGTTCTCAAGGGACTTTGAATACAAAGTCAATACCTAAAAGAAAGAGTAAATATGAATTTCTTCAGAAATAAATAAGAAATGTTGAAGAATTTCTTTTGCCAATATCAATATTTGAAGAGTATAAAAGCAGTAAAAGCAAGGTATTAAATTAAATCAAAAGAAAATTTTTTCGGTATTAATTTAATCTAATACCTTGTTTTTACTGCTTTACTTTTTAAAACTAAATAAATAAGAAATAAAAACGACATTCGTGCAAGAATGATAGTCTAAGACAAAACAAAGTTATTCGGGCAAGGACCATCGAACCTTTCAACCGTATCAATTTCACGTCTTCAGACGAACGATGACGATTCAAAGCTCCAAAAGTGGGTCTTGAACCCACACCCTATCTTTTATTTAGTGAGATTACTCTCACGAATCTGCTGTCACTTATTTATTACCCTAGCTATAAGAAACGCGACCTTACTTGGCTTCATCATTAGTCGGGTATATTGCTGAGAATCGCACAAAATCTGTTTGGAACTCTTTCAGCTCTCGGGAGAGGCTGTAATAAAATGCTATCAACGCGCCTATTAAAATCTTTTGACAACTTTTTTCCCCAACAAATAAGCTTGTAAAAAGTAAAACAGAAAGTCATATATAGTCAATGTTAATTGACGTATGTAATGTTTTGGTATACTTTTTTCATGTGTGATTAAAAATTAATTTCAAGCGTTGAGATTTAGATCTTCTATCCCTCCCTCCACGGGTAGGTGCCATAATAGAAAGGGAAACCGGCACCATATATATATACACTTACTTTACAATTTTGTACAGTTGTTGAATTTCGGACAAGGAAAGTTCCATTCCGTTGATCTTCGGGTAATTTAACAACACAATCCGCTAAATAATCGTCAAAATCCTAAGAAAAGAAAAAGGATGATCTTTCACCAATGTGGAGGAGTATTTTTCTATTGATAAAGCAGCAACATTGTGTGCTGTACCAATACATACACTCCTCCACATTAATAAAACGTTGGAATGGCTTGATCAAGTAAGTTCTGGACTATAAGGCTTATCTAATCTAATCTAATCAAGTGTTGTATAATTCTCACTAGATTTTCCACCTTGAACAAATTCTCAAGAAGTCGAGTAGCGATTATAGAAGTCATTTGTATTTTTTTTCCCGTAAATCAGTAAATCCAAAAATCTAGTTTTCGGGAATAAAGAAGAGACTCCAGTCTAGCAAATTTTATTTTTCAAAACGTAAGGGGCTATAATCATTTTGCGTTGAAAATGCGCATGTACACTCTAAACACAATGTAAATTGTACCTGTCATGAGAGAAAACCGTCGTATTCTACGGTTAAGTTGAATGCAGACATTGCCGAGATCATCTTAATTAATTGACTCGATGAACACAATACATAACCGTCTTGTTTGTGGGTTTTAAGAAACTGGAGCTGATTCCTTTAGTCAGGTCAAGTTAATGAGATTATACATGAACGTACTAAACATTCAAAAGACATCTTGCTTTCTTATTACTCAAACAAGGCACCTTTCCAAGAGCCAACCAAATAAGGTGAGATTTACCTGTCTTGTTACCATGTTTTTTGGCGGCGTCGCCGACAAAATTATTCGGTTTTGTAAAAAGTTTGTATTTTTATTATTTTGTATAGGCTGTATAGGGCTCGTCTGATCAGTTTCTTCCGCGATGAAATCGTCGAGTATTGATTGAACAGTTGAAGTACCGCTAGACCTCGAACTTGCACTAAACGATTTAGTAACGGGATTCGACCTCAAACTCTTCGCAAAGTCTTTATTATCGAACAGCAAACTATCTTGAGATTTTCTTTTATTTCCCAAGGAATTGAAAAGTTCTCCTTCCTTTTGCGCTCTCCCTTCTTGGTGTAGCGTGTCACGAAAGTCTCTGAGTTGTGACGTCACAACCGGGCAGCTACTAGATAGATGTGAGAGATGAGCGGGTGTGGTCGCAGAACGTCTTATTGGAATATTCTGAGAGTTTCCCACCACGCTTGGGTCTTTTCCGTCGATCGGTTCCGGCATATACAAGGATGGGGTAGAGCCTGGTAACGAAGCTTCGTCGCATGTCCCATAAGCAGGGTATGGATAATATGCTTCAGGCAGAAAAAAAAATCCATTTATCAATTCAAACATGTAAAAACCTCAAGTGTAGAACTATTACTTTAATGGAAGAAAATTTCGCGGGAATTAACTTTCGCAGATAACTTATTTTGAAAGATTTCGCGGAATAAACTTTCGCGGAATAAACTTTCGCGAAAAGGGCAAAAAACCGCGAAACCGCGAAAGTTTCTTCCATTAAAGTAATATGATTGTTGATATGATTGTATGAAAAGCATCAAAAAGGTATGAATGTGTAAAAATAATTTGAGTTTTATAGTAGTAGCCTATGAAGCATCTATAATGACTCAATCAATTAAAAATAAAAATAATAGTAATATTACCTTTTTTCTTTTTAGGGTGATGGTATACAACGTCTGGATTCTAGAAAAGAAGATGATGATTATGAAAACTGGAGATATATATATAGTTTTCTTTATATAGGTTCATAGGTGTCTTTTTTTTAGTCCTCAAAAATGAGAATGTCAAAAAAATGCACACAGAATGAGAAATTCAAAAAAAGATTCTAGCGAATTGATCCATAAAAAGTAGATGAAAAAATGGGAAAATAATGGTATTTGGCTCATCTAGTCCGTATAAGGACCAAAGATAACATTTATGAGCCTTTGGTTAAAGATTCCCTTATGTACGTAACATTTTTATTTAGTCCCTTTTTGACCTCGACATCATACAACTATTAGTTTTGGATTAAATAAATAAAAGTGATAAAATTAGATAAAATTGAAGACTAGACCCATTTTAAAAAACCCATTGGAAAATATTTGAGTTCCTCAAACTGAAAATACTGAAGAAGAATTACTTTCTACTTTTGATCTAGATGATAACTTTTTGATGATTTCATTACCCTAGTACCCAGGCTCACCTCCCAGGTGAATTTCTACTGGATATTATATAAATATATAACATTTTTCCTTAAATATTCGGAAATAATATAATATGTAATAAAAAATGTTGCATTTTAAATCCATTAGTTTATAGCAATCAATCTTTGCACTCGCATTAAAAGTAAGAATAACAAAATAAATTTTGGTGACTTTGCTATAAGACCTTGTTTCTTTCTTAAAAAGGCATGAGTCATTTCATGGCTTCATGAATTTCTGATTCCCAAAACTTTTCCAAAAACCAAATATTCACAAAATTACCCTAAAAAAGAAGTAAATTTAGTGTAAATTCCTTTCAAAAATTTTGAAATGGTCTGATTCACAAAAATTAGTCCCACGAAAATTAGTCCCTTTAAGGTATCAACATTTATCAGATTTTTGCATATAGAGACATTAAACTCATGGGTATAAACTGAAACAGCGCAATCAATGGGTAAGGCATCAAACAAAAATATAAATGGAATAGAAAAACAACCTTTTTTAATGCCAACAAATATTACTGTATCTTTAAAAATACTTACCAAAACTGAAAGAGGAGCTCCAAAGTACTTATATAGTGTAGTGTAACGTTTATGTTATGTTATGCTGTATTGTATGACCTTTAAACATATTTGTATGAATTTTTTAAGCATGGTTATGTTTCAAAATATATACAAATACATGGATATTTACAAAATTGCTCTTTAAAAATATGTTAACATATTTGAGCAATTTTGTATTTTAGTTCTAAAAATCTAGTTTAATCCTATTAGGCCTGGGCTTTTGGGGCTCCTCAGGCCTGGGGTGATAATTTTTATCCCCCTATCTATCTCAAGAAATACAAATGCTGGAAGACTCAAACATGGTAGGTAGATAGTCTTTCATAATAAGATTTAAAAAATCCCATTGAATTGACAATGGTTACCATTGAAACGTGACGACGTCAGCTTAAGCTTTGAGAGCACATGTTTTCTATGTGTAACTTTCTGAAAGCATAAAAAAATCAAACAAATACCTGGTTTCCACCACAATCATCAACATTTCCAGGTGCTACAGAAGAGTATGAAGTTTGTCTACTAATATTTGGACGGAATCTCTTTGCCTCTTGTTTGTGGTACCACTTGATCCAACAGTGAATGGTCAAGATGATAGGAATTAGCAAAACGATGAGAGCCAGCATAGCAAATAAACCAAACGCCCAGTCACTATATTCACACCGATAAATATCAGCATCCTCCCAATATTCTAAATAGGTCAATCCAGCACATTCAACATTAATAGAACGTGTGCCATTTTTTATATGTATTATTGTCATAATTATGTTTCTAAAATAGATAGTTCAAATATTTACAAGCTATAATAAGAAAACTTTGTTATTCTAGAGGGATGGGTTGAGCGTTAAGATGCATACCGCAATCGATCATTTTTGGCTAACATTCTCCTCAATTAAAATTTATATAACAAAATAACAGTAATAAACAACAATTTTATTCAAGATTTTAAGCAAAATTTATATGTGAGTGTATATCCAAAGGAAAACGTTTAATGTCTCTATATGCAAAAATCTGATAAATGTTGATACCTTAAAGGGACTAATTTTCGTGGGACTAATTTTTGTGAATCAGACCATTTCAAAATTTTTGAAAGGAATTTACACTAAATTTACTTCTTTTTTAGGGTAATTTTGTGAATATTTGGTTTTTGGAAAAGTTTTGGGAATCAGAAATTTTCGCTGGAACTAAATTTGGGTAAAACTGGCAAAAGTCGCGAAAATTAAAAGTCACAAAAATTAATCCCCGCAAAATTTAATCCCTTTAAGGTAGCCAAATTTTAAATAAACATCTAATATTTTAATCACACTATATTATAAGGAATGAATTATTTATCTCTCTTGTGAAGGTCCTGAAGGTCTTAGACCAAAAAAGTTCATTTATTCCTCAAAGTACTTGGGGGTGTAAAGGAAAAAAGAAGAATTTCTCTTCTTTTTTTATTTTGATATAAACGTTGCAGTTTTTAATGCTCTTTAAATGTTTCATTCATTTTACAGAGCTTTATTTACATAGCACATGCTAGAATGACAAAACTGATGGCGGAACTGGGAAAAACACCAGCCTGATTTTTCTTTGAATAAAATTTATGAAATTAACAATGTTTTTTATTATTTTAAAAATAATAATTTTGCACACAAATTATCATATCTTTTTTTAGAAAAAAGCTTAAATTGAAAAATCCTGGTACGAAAGAGTGCTTCAATGTTGTTTTATTTTGTGCAATGTTTATCGAAGCAGTTTATTTATACACTTTTTCCTTTACAAAACAAAAGAACATACATATTTAGAAAAGTAATGATACCTCAAATAGAGAAAAACAAATAACTCATTAAAAATATGGATAAATATGGCAAAAGAGTACTATGTAAACAAACATTTAGAGGGGGTTTCAAAGCATTAACTTATAGCGCGATTGGCTCCTAGGTCTTAACAAGAAGCGCTATTTATAACACTTCCGGGAACTAAAAACATAATGAGAAGACTGTGTTGCTTTGTATATGACGGCAAAATACTTTGCTTGTGTAGCCATTTTCAACATGCATATGACTTAACACGTTCACTGTCAACTACAAGGAGAATGAAACCACCGAAAATAGCAAAAAAAGGTGTCGGCAGCGAACGTGTTAATAGGTGAATGGAATCTTTTTTTCTGTTTTCAATAGTGTTGTACTTCCAGGGGTTATAGTTTCATGGTAAGAAATGTTTTGAAGGTTTATGGTATGTAGCTCTTGGATCAACGAGTTAGGAAGACTAGAGATTTATCTATGTTTTTTTATGACCGCGTCTATTCAAAATCCTTTTGTCAGTAGTT
>JAYRBV010058894.1:0-17292 GCA_036023255.1 Mitrocomella polydiademata
AGTTTTAAGATCGTACAAAAATTTTTCCGGAAGCTATCAAAATTTTTCTCCCAGCGTGGTGGAATCCACCCCCCCCCCGGTATGAATAGGGTTAAGAGAGAGGTCGAGACTACTAGGCTACCTCCTTGGTATAATTTTTTGACAAACTATCAATATGTTAATTAACACCTCCACACAAAAATAGCTACACTAAGCAAACAAACTACTTTTTAAGCCTAGATTTTCCAGGCACTTCTTAACATATCTAAATCGGGATTACGGCAATATCGAGATTCACATCTCTTTTTTTGCGTTTCTTAATAAGTTTCTTCGTAATAGGAAAGGATGATATAGAGACTAACTAGTCTAATAAAATTCTACATTAAAATAAAAAATGAAAATTATGATGAAATACAGATAATACAACAGCTGGACGAGAATTTTTGACAGTTCTTCAAAAATGAATTATTAAAATCTTGTTTTGCTTTGGCTCAAACTTTGACACCCAGCTGACGTACAGTTTTGGCAAGTTTTTTCAAACTATTAAGGATATTAGCGGCATGAGTTGTTGGGTATTATTCAGTTGAATATAATTCTATGATACTGGTTCAACAAACATTTCGATAATTTGTAACAACAAGATAATTGGATATAAATGTTTTGTAACAAGGTGGCAATACTGATCTCAGAGTACGGAAGGAAATCGTTATACAAAATTACTGAAGTGAGTTGGTGCGTGTTTTTACACACACACATTTCTTCGTGTAGAAAAGGTTCGTTGCAATGTGGTCAGATTGTTGTTATGATGTGATATTACAGGTATAAGGAAAACTATAAATTATATTTATTACTATCGTCTTTTTAGAATTAAAACAACTGTTATTCTCCGGTAAATAATTATTTGCCAGAGAATAAACACGAATCTAAGCTGGGTTAATCTAATCTGTGATCTATCTGATTCTAAACTACTTTGATAATATATACCTTACAGTGCAAAGAAACAATCCTTTTTTTACATAGTACCGTACTTATTATTTATTACATAATCCTTTTTTATTACCCTTACAGTGCATATGACATAAAGTCTACCCTTACAGTGAATTTTGCCGACCCTTAGGGGCCGCACATACCCGTAGGCAAAAATATGTGAGTGCTTTCTTTCTCAAAATTCACCAAAATACAGCTTTCTCTCTCAAAATTCACCAAAATACAGCTTTCTCTCTCAAAATTCAACATGATGATTTGAAACTTTTGAAACATCATTTTTTGAAACTAAGTATTATTATCTTATGAATGAAGGTAACAGGCGTAAGCTCCATCATAGACAAGATAACGGTGGTCCTTAAAGTAATGTTGACTCGTACTCGTTACCTTTGTCACAAATCAGAAAATAATAAAAACTGAATCAGCGAACATCCAAAAGAGGTTAAGAATGGAAACCTAGCTAAAGTTTGAGGCGTAGGAAGATTAATGATGAATTTAATTTTTCTTTTTTCAACGATGAATTATAAAATTCAATGGAAGAATAAAATAGAGCTTAACTTCCCAAGAATATGGCTTTATTCACATTTAGTGAATTGTGTAAAATATCTGACCACCATTTTTTCACTCAGAGGTTAAAAACCAAACAATACGATTTAGAAACGTCCTGAGCAGACAGGATATATTCTATTTAATCGCTATTTGTTTTGGACTTTTGATAGTATGTATAACTTGTAAATGCAAATAAAAATTCAATTGTTACTGAAGAAGTAAATATACTAATATTTGCGGTTTCCAACTTTTCCAAAAATATAGTGGAAAATTAATATCTAGTCTTGGCAAATCCTTAATGATAGTGAGAAACTTTTATCTCAAACTGAAAATATACAAACTGGAAAGAAACTTTTTTGCACTTTATAATTTTATAATGACTGGTGGTATTTAATGGAATTGTGATAGTTTTATCGAAACAGTCATCAGTTCTAATTTGTCAACACCTGAGGCTGCTTTATAGTTTGTTGTCAGCTTTAAAATAAGGAAACATTTTCTTCTGACATTGCCACAGTCACATTATTTCAGTATAGGAAACCATTTTTTATTTAATTGAGGATTTAGATAATATTGCAATTATAGCACCACATTTTGGGTGAGCAATACAATCTTGTTTGGAGTATCTTAGAGATTCTTAGGTCATTATTATATCGCTGGACTTTTTACAAGATTTGTTGCTGTCTACCTAGTAAAAGATTTGTTATTTTGAGCATTTTCAACTTAAAGAAAGTTCAGTCAATCTTTAAGGTCATCAGAATATCTGATTTTAATTCGCAGCACGTTCTTTGTATGTTCTGTATTTTACACCACCCCGGCCCCACGCCCTTTCCTTGTATTCTAATATATTTACATTGGATTATAGCCTGAATTTAGAGTCAAGGCTGAGTCAATGTTAAGAATTCATTATAATATTAGAAAATAGGGCATATTGCATTAATAGACGTCGATGCTACTTGTTTAAAAAAAGATGTCTTGTGTCTTTCTAATTCTTCTCACAATTTGTTAGAAAATCTTAATCAAATAATCAAAGATGTACATATGTTACAGCGATTCAGACATTGATGGACATTGATGTTACTTGTTAGAAAGCGTGCCTTCTGCCTTATCCTATTAACATCTTCCTCCTACATTGACTCATATCATGTAAGAATGTGACGTCAAAGCATTAATTTAAGTGAGACAATAGATGTATTGCAAGTTGTTAACTTTCCTAAAGAGCTCGTTATAATTATACCATACTATTTGTAATGATAAGCACACAATGAAGAAACAACAGAGTATACAGAGTATAATGATTGTCTGTGAAGTTAAAAGAGACTTGCTTCTTTGTTAGCAGTACATTGATTTTGAGTCAGACGTGCTTTGTTGTGAATTAACAGCAAGAATTGATTTTCCAGATTTATCTTTTATGAAACCTTCTTTAAACTGGCTCTCTATTCTTTACAATGCTGTGAATGGTTTTGATGTCTGTTATGTATATGCATCTATTGTAGATCGGTGTGGGTTGTATTTGGAAAGATACTTGATCCTAACTATGTATTTTTCTTCCATAAGATCTACAAAACAAATTGTCAGGTTTTTTTAGAGGGGGCGGAGGGCATTCTTTCAACTGATGTTCCATTCTTCACCAGTGTTGTAAATAGTTTTGATGTCTGTATGGAAATTTCTTGAGAAGAATAGTTTATTTTCATTGTGTATGTTTTTTTCTTCCATAGATTAACAAATAAGAGAAAGTCGATGAAGAGATTATCCTGAACACTTTGAAGTGCTTCTGCAATATTCATCAACAGCCTAAAGAATTAGAAAACCAATTAAAGACGTTTTCATGACAGGAGATTGGAGAAACGATTGATGAGGTCAGCAAGTGAAGCTATACAACCTTATGACCTGCACTTCCATCGCACAACTGCATTGAGCCAAATAAACACATGAAACATTAGTCACATATATTGGTTGCAAGGCGAAGTTCGATAAAAACATAAAACAAACCAGACATTGAGAAAACTGATACACAATGGAAACAACGTATATACACGCATTGAAATATGAAGTGGACCAGCCAACGAATCAAGCCTATTTCTACGTAGAACAAGTACCAGAGACACACAATGAATCTGCTGCTGAGAAGAAGAATGATGTTGTTGGACAGAAATTTCTGTGGCAGTCTCAGAAATGGCATCTCACTATTTATAACGAAGATGAACTTCCACGACGCTCCTCGAAAAACAATTCAACGCAACAAACTCGCCGTTTTGTCCGACACTTGAAATCATCGGACGAAGGACAAACGTACGATGTTTCAGAGGTGCTCATCAAAACAAAAGAAACAGCTGACTCAGCATCAACAAAAACAAAAGAAACAGCTGGGGCAGCAACAACAACAACCAAATCAGTTCGTGAATTCATCTGGACGCCGAAAGACATCAGCATCGAAGAATCCTATATCCTGGTGACGTTCAACGATACAGAACATCACAACTTACCACACCAAATCATCAACGAAACCGAACTTTCAAAATCCTTCTCTGCTTCTTATCGGGCGTCAGAATCAACACACGACGACTTCGAACTCACCTACAACGAAAACGATGAAGAGCTGTTCGAGAAAAGTTTACGACAACCCGTCGGTGGATTAGCAAGGCTGACGTACATCACTGAGAAATTATTACACGTCGTTGAAACGTCAGAAAACGGCGGCGACGAAGAACAACTGCAGCGATATGACGTCAAACCGATCAACATGAAACTTCATTTTCAACCACCAGACATTTGGGTCTGCCCTTACCAAGGAAACTACGGTTTGGACATGTCTCATTTTCAAATATCCGAACGGTTTGGTAACTCCATCGAGAGTTCTTTGTTGCAGATCACCAAACGAACTGGTGGCTATCTATCAGACTTTTCACTTTCCATGTCCGACGTGCGTCGTTTGAAACGCTTCCGTAAACATGACGGGATCGAAAAGAAGAATTATGCAGATCTGCCATCTGATGTGGTGGTGGTGGATATGGTCGCCAACAAAAAACACCAACAAAGCGACGACGATGAAGAAGACTTCGAGGATCTGTCAGTAGACTTTGAAAACCTTTCTGCACCAAAGAAAACACCGCAAGGCAAGGTACCACAAATTCAGATCGAGGTACCATCAACGTCTAACACTAAAATTCACCAGAACGTTGTCCAACCTTCTACAACACTTCTCTCCATGAAGGATGATCAAAAGTACAACGAACTAACTTCAAGTCATAAAAGCGAGATCTACGTACAGCCAACAATGAACAATAAATATGAAAAGAAAAGTGATGGAAACAACACTACTACTTATGAAGAGATCAGTATCGAAGAACATTCTTATATTAAGGAAGAAATCATCGAACGATCCTACAACGCAGATGCTGACGAGAATAAAGTAGAAGCAACCGCCGAAAAACAGTGTGACGACGTCAAATCCGTAGCTAGTGATGTTGACATCAATTCACCATCACAGTGTGACGACGTCGAATTCGTAGCTAGTGATGTTGACATCAATTCACCATCTTACATTCAAAATAAACACCAACATCTAAACGAAGACGATGAACGAACCTACAGTGATGTCTGCGATAGCGGGTATGAGGAAAATGTTGATGCTTCCGAGAACAAACCAAGAGAGGAGAACAAACAACGACAAAGGAGTGTCTCGTCGGACAGTACATCTGATGCATATAATTCGTTCGATTACTCTCCCAAACCACAGACCTTCATCATAGAGGTACCAAGCGAAGAAAATTTGTCTGCCGAACCGAAAAAGATACTTTCAAAAAACTCACAGCAAAATGAGTTACCATCATCGTCTTTTGAGGTCAACAGCGTGGTTTGCGTACCATACGAAAGACCAGAAAAACAAACTCCAATAGAAACGAACAAAAAATCTTCAAAACTCAGTATTGTGTTAATTGAGGAGTCAGCTGTTCTTCCGGCAAATCGAGAAATGGAAAACGTTGACCTTTCTTTATTGGAAAATTTAGACCGTCCAGAATCACCTGATTCAGATATTTCGTTCGATTACTCCCCTAAACCACAGACTTTTGTCATGGAGGAACCTAGCGAAGAAACGTTGTCAACTGAACCAAAAAAGACACTTTCAAAAAATTCAAAAGAAAACAATTCGCCTTCAACGTCTTTTGAAGTCAACAGTGTTGTCTGCACACCATACGAAAGATCTTCAGAGAAAAAAATTCCAAAAGAAACTGGGATGAATTCTTCTACAAAACTCAGTAACGTGATAATTGAGGAGTCAGCTGTTCTTCCGGCAAAGCGTGAAGTTGAGATTGCTGATCTTACTATGTTGGAAAACTTAGACCGTTCAGAATCGCTTGATGCGGACAATATTTCGTTTGATTACTCCTCTAAGCCACAAACCTTCATAACGGAGGTCCAAAGTGAAGAGACTTTGTCAGCTGAACCCAAAAAGACATTTCCAAAAAATGTAAAACAAAATCAATCATCTTCTACGGCTTTTGAGGTTAACAGCGTTGTTTGCGTACCTTACGAAAAACAACTTCCAAGGAGAACAAACAAAGAACCTTCTTCGATACTTAGTAATGTGTTAATTGAAGAGTCGGAAGTTCTTCCTTCACGGCGTGAAGCTGACAGTATTGACTTTTCCATGTTGGAAAAGTTAAAAAGTGAAGAAACAGTGAATATTTCTATAAAGAACGAATTTGAAGTAGAAGTTGGCGATGATCAAACGCAAAAATTTAGCAACAACGAAGAATATGAAGAAGAAATTGATGACTCTTTTGATAACTTCAAAATATCTTGTGAAGCGAAAAACGAATTCGTGATGCAGAATCCAGAAGACGAAGCTGTTTTAGAAATTGAAGAACGTGAGAGAGTAACTCCATCTAATGACGAGATAGTGAAAGAAATTCTTCCTACTCAAATCACAATGATTCCTTTTATCAAAGCCGACAACGTTGAAGAAGCCCCAAAAGAGTCAGCTGCAGCAGTTTCTTCTATCAGAATCACCAAAGCACCTGCCGAGGAAGATCAGATTCATCAAGATTTGAATTCAGGTGCTGATTTCAGTGTTGAGATTTCTTCACCAACTCGTTCACCTTCAAAGCATCGGTCTCACCCACCAAGAAAAGAATACGAGTACAAATACGAAGACTTTATCGAAGAGGACCGACCACAGCACCAAGGTAATCGTTTGCAACAGCCGAACTCTCCAGAGAAATTCGTCAACGAAACAGCGTCATCACCTATGCTCAGACGTAGAACATTAAGCGGCGGTGACGAACTTGATGATCATTCAGACGATAATCTTGAAAAAACATCGGGTAGCAGCGGAGATCCTTTTGAAGACCAGAAAACCTTCAAAAAGTCATCGACCAGTATCAAAATACAAGTCAAAACGAAGGAAATTCAACACAGTGACAACCATTCCGCAACAGCTCCTGAAACGGACAATAAAAGCGAGAAAAAGAAATCCATTAAATCGAAAGCCAAGAAGTTCGTTCTTAAGAAGCTTGGTAGCAACAACAAACCTTCCTCGGAAACCCAAGGTGAAGAGATCAGCGACCCACCGACCACCATCAGACACAAAAATGATCCAAAAGAACCGAAAAAAAATCGAAAATCCAGTCTACAAAGATTGGGGTCGTCGATCCGAATGAAAATGAAACCGGGGAAAAAGACTAACGAAGGTCAACTGAACTTCGAGGAGGAAGAAAGACTTTCTTCTTCAACACCTAAGAAAAAAGGATTGATTGGAATTCAAAGGTTGAAATACGACGATGATGACGAGGCGAGCCCATCGGTATCTGAGAAGGTCAGCATGTTCAAAGAATACGAAAAACCGCCTCATACCCAACCGCTACCGTACACTATGAAACGATCGCTCAGTTTTGACTCGATTCTCGATAAGAAGAAAGGGGAAGATAGCAGTAGCCGGCGACTGGATGAACGAGAACGAAGACGACGATTGGCAGGGTACAGTTTCGTGAATCGGCAAGACATTCCGAATGAGGGTCGCGTCATCAAGGGTCGGGATTACAGTAACACTGACATCATTTATAAAGAAACTGAAAATGAGTTGGCGTTCATTCGTAAAGAGAGACGCAAGCGCATGGGCAGTTTGGATCATTTAGATTCTCCTGGGAATAAGAGGCATAATGACATTGACGATGGAACTAGGAGACGCCAAGAGATGGAACGAATGCAAAAAGAGAGGCAAAATCGTTTGTCTAAATATTCAAAAAGTATGGACGTTTCCTTAGATACGATCACCAAAATCAAACAAATAGGGCGGGTTGATATCCCAGAAGTGTTCCTACATCACAAACAAAGAGTGAATGCTGATGGTGGACATTTGTTATCTGTTGGTAGATTAACCATACCCAGAGCCTTCTCCACAGAGAACATTCTAGATGATAAAGAGGATGCAGATTCTTCAACCAACCAAACAGAAGGTGCTTACATTAAAGTAACACCAGAATTAAATGTCTAACATTATTTGAAAGTTTATGTCGAGAATATTTTTATGTACAAGGTGTCTCAGAAGAGATATGCTACCATTGTTTCTTTTGATTACCATTGTTTTAAAACAGTATTTACTTTGAAACACCCTGTAGTATCTGTGTAATATGCGTCTGCAATTCTAGTGAAAATCTTAGTTGTTGGGTTTAGTTGCTGATATTTTGATATTTTCTTGCCAAGAAACATTTTTTTCAAGCCAGCAATGTTCTTAACACTAAGTCGGTTCGTTTTAATTTGATCACAAAAGTGGCAACAATTTTTCGAGGGTGACCAAACATTTGCAAGACGAATAGCTCGGTCCAACGAAAATTTTGTTAAAGTTTTGCACAAAATTAATTAGGCCAAATTATTCCCGACATTGTTTTATCCGATAACGTATGGAACCCTAATTCTTATAAGTCTTAAGGGATTTAGTAGAGATAATTATGTAAATGTTGTATTTCATTGAATTTCAAAAACGCGATTTTTATCTACTTTTGTTTATTTATTTTCTGGAAAATCTAAACACATACATACATGCATCTAGGTATAATTGAAGAAAGTTCACTATCGTCATTACGAGGACTATTCTAACCATTCATTTTGAATTATTTTTTGTTCGGGGGGGGGGGAGGGGGTATGATTACTACCCTATGTAGGTAGGTTGATTTTGATACTTATAGAGGGACCATTAGCGGAATTATTTTATTACGACATAAGGAAAATTTTGATTTTTTTTAGCAAAACAAGGACAAATTACAAAGAACTACATAATTTTGTAACCCTTAGGAGAGAGACTGGAAATTACATTTCGTGGTTTGTCGTGGGACTTTGAAACGTAATAATAGCTTCCCTTACTTATAGATAACATACTCGTTAAGTATCTATTGAAATTTTTAAAAAAGTCACAAGAAGCTTTTTCTATACTGTGGACTTCAACACCCCTCCTTATTCTTATACATCCCACTTTCTTACCAATCCCTCCTTCATACCAAAAATAATGGAGGCATGCTGATATCATAAGGTCGTTCGCCAGTTCTTTTTAAAGATTTTATTTTTAAGTTCACTATAGAAACTGGTGGCTGTGTACCCTTAATATTGAAGCAGCAAAGAAGGGTATAATATACCAGAAAAAAACACTTGATATCTAGCTAGGAAACTGTGCCTCTTCCACTGCGCAAAATACAAAGCTGACAGCAAAAAATGTGAAAGAGAGATTTCTCTCGCAAAATGTTTACGTTTATATTAAGGAGTGCGGAGACAAAGAGAAAGAGAAAGCCAGTTTCTCTTAGCTACTTAATTTCATACTTATGGAGGCCTGTTTAGTACAATTCATTCTAAATGACGATTAAGTATCAGTCCAACAAAAACGATATGCTCCGAAAAAAATACACATAATTTCATTTAGATTAGTCGAGTAACAAAAACACAAGAATGATTGATGAGTGAAGTCTTGTGTGTACTTTGCTAACATTTATGGATTTCGTAAAATTAGTTAGTTCCCAAACATTAAAATTCTAGCAGAAATTTTACAATGTTTTCATTGAATTCAACCCAACCCAACGGGTACTGAATCCTATACTAAACCAACCCAACGGGTACTGAATCCTATACTAAACCAAGGAAATTTAGTCAACAAAATCTATTTACAAAATATTTTTTTTTATAAAATAATGAAAATTTATTTACAGTATAAACAGAACAAAACTGTTTATTAGAACTATTGTAGATATATCTTAAACAAAAACTTTCCCCTTTAGTTGAAATTGTGGGGAAGGCACTGACCTTAAAATTACCTCTTTATTTAAAAAATTAAATGAGTTATAAGTATTATCTATTAAAGATACAACCGTACATATAGTATATTATATACATCGTAAATGTCTTATTATAAAAAGATGAGCAGCGATAACACCAGATCAAAAAAAGAAGGGTGCTAAAAAATAAAATACAGTATGTACATTGTAAAATCTAAAAAGTAAAGAAAAAAAAAGTAAAAATTTTAAAATGTCTTTTTAACGAAGAGGCTCAGCTCCTCAGTTTTCAGTTATTCATTTCAGAGCTGTTCCATACCACGCCAACAATTACAACAACCACCGTTATTCACAATCAATGAGAATCGTTCTTTCGCTTTCTCCTCTTTTGACGGTATTTGACTTCCAAGATATCTTTGATCTGTGAGAGAGAAAAAATTTAATTGATGAAGTGGAAATAATTTAGCAACCTTTAATATTTTGAAATCTATGTGTATTCATTTGAATATAATTTACCCAGGATAGCCTCTCAGTCCTACATAACTGTTATCTATGAACACACCTACAAGGGAGCCTTATGGAATTAGAAGTGATCAGCCATTCTCACCACCGGGTGGGATAAACCTTAGACTGGAGTCATCTTTTCGGGAAAATCGGGAAATTGGGAGACCCGAGAAATCTTGATAATCTAAGGAGGCAAATACAAACATCATTCTTACCTGTTGGCAGTTGGTGAGATCTTTCTCAGTCTTCTTGTACACATTCTTCACGTTTACATCTGCACCGTTATCCAGCAATACTTCCACCAGAGATTTATGGTTGCAGGTACAAGCAAGATGGAGGGGAGTGTCTTCGGAAAAAGACGTGATGTTGACATCAGCTTTCAGTTGGGTTATGAGTAGTTTGGCCAGCGCGAGCCACAATTCTTTAGCATGTGCGTCCATCTCACTTTTAGCTCGCTCGATGACCATCATCAATGGAGTTAGACCGCCTTTCTCTTCCTGAAAAGAATACAAGGGTAGGAAAACTTAGCAAGGGAGCCCCAACCGGCACGCATGTTTCATTCGCATAAAAAGACGCCTTTTTGAGAAGACCTCCGTCTTATAATGCAAAAAACCGCTGACTAATTAAACGAATATGAAACGTTTTAAACAAGCGGGATTTGAGACCTTTTAAAATGGTTATTAAACTTTTCACTGCATCTTATAAACATCTTATAAACGTTTTTATGCTCGAAGACATAAATAGTCTGACAAGGACAAACAATACTTTCATGAAACATGCGTTTACATACAAGTGTTTCTGTCAGCAAAAAAAAATTAAATTAGTCAATCGTCAATGTGTTAGTCATTGTTTTTGTCGAACATTAGGGAAATTCCCTTACAAAAGAACACATGAAAGGGGAGATTCCCTACCTTCTCGTCTATGTTAGCACCACTCATGCACAACATTTTCACGAGATCCAAATCCTTTCGTTCTGCAGCCAGATGAACGGTTGAAAGGCCTAAACACGCAAAAAGAAAAGAAAAAAATTAAATATTGAAGCGCCAAGTAAAACATGTTGTATGTATACCGGAATCATTCAGTGATATTCAGTGAAAGTGTCACAGGGAAAAAACGGAAATCTTTTATGGGGGTTTTACCCTACGAAAAAGTAATTCCCACATGTTTAGAAATATTTTGTTTCTTTCTGAATGCTGTAATATACTTTAATTCAATAAAATTCACAGAATCTCTTCTCACGAGTCTGTTTCGTTAATTTTTGATAGTCCAAAATATGATATATAAAAGATTTTATTTTTCTGTAAATCGCTAACACCAACCCCAGAGCGAGAAAAGACGGGAAGGCGGAAAAATGAAAATATAATTCTAAAGATGAAATTACAGGTGGGATGTTTGTTGCACAGACAAGGATGCAATTGTTTTGCATTATTATCTTTTTAGGTATACTGAATGGACCATCCTGCATAAACATTTTATATATGAATAGAAAGATCAAATGAATTTACTAACCTTTACCATTTTTCACAGTCCAGTCGATCTTCTCATTACACAACCCCAGCATCAATCCGATGATTTCTTTAACCACGTTCAATGGATGTCTATGTATGGATCGTTTGGGTTGCAGGATAACATGTAGAGGTGACGACAGGTGTTTGTCATACACATTGATGTGTGCACCAAATTCCATCAATACCCTCACAATGTCTTTGTCTCCAATGACAACAGCCAAATGAAGAGGTGTCTAAAAGAAGAAAGTTACTAGTTTTTATTCATGTAATTGGGCATGTTTATCCTTTTATTGCGAAAACACCTACAAAAAGAATTAGTAATTTTTCAAAGGCTTCTTTTTCCAGGTTTAAGAGAGATCTGACAGGTGGTCTCAAAGGAGGGGTAAACCACTAGAAAAAATCTTTCGAGTGCTGCACCCCTTAAAAAATCTCCCTCTAAAGGAAATTTCAACCTACCTCCCCTGAATGGTTCTGTATGTTGACAAAACGTTGATAAGCTCCTCTTTTCTCCCTCAGCGTGGCAGCTTTCGCGCTATTATCGCCTCCTTCGTTACACTGAGCAACATAAATGTGCAATGGGCTAAACAAGAAGAAATAACATCTATTTAAGGCAAGTGTGACGTCTTGAGTCTACTTTCTTAAATTTCACCCAAATTATTTTTATTTAAAAAAAACAACAATAAAATGCTGTTTAGGTTCAATACAACTTTATTACACATTTTTTTTATCATTTTGTTTTTAACTTAAATTTAATACAATCTGATTGCCCTAGTACTGTAAGTGTGTTCCTTTATCAATTATTTTTATTAATTATTTACCAAACAGATTAGCTTGTTACATCGATTTATTTCTCTATAATCTGATATGAAAAAAAATAACTTTGCCTAATGTAAAGCAAATTATTTTTAAATAATCTTGAATTATTTTTGTAGACCTGTAAATCTTTTAATTTTTTAATTTTAAAGTCACTTGCTGCAAAATGGGTTCGTTGTAAGACAGAAATATTGAAATAAAATTCAAACTTGAAAGCTTCACTTTCTTGGCCTACCTCTATTATTTGTCTAAAAGATAAACTTATTATCAGCTTCATTTTAATTTCAAAAAATGTAGAAAGTTAAAAAAAAACTGATAGTGATAGGCTCTTACAACTGAAATTGAATTGCACTCATTGTTTATAAAACAAAGTATTTGATACAATCGATTTGTAACTTTAGTAATTTTTTAAGTTTAAGTTTATCTGTTGTTTTTGCTATACTTTATTTCATAAATGTTAAGTTAAACTCATGCTGCTACAATTGTCGGAGCTCCTACTGTTTTTCTTTATGCAAAGTGAATCAGAAAAATTGAAATACAGTAGAACAGGTACATACATAAGCAAGCAATTGTTATCAAATGATAATTGCTTTAGTTTAGTCTCACTGGAATACGACAGTCTGAACTCCTTTCTCTTTATGCTAACCAACTGTTCCAAATTGACAAACTTCAAGGGAACGTCAAATAGGTTTGTTGAATTTCATTATGTTGTTGGTTGTAAAGGCCTCTGCATCTAACTGAGTTTCAATTAAATCAGAGGGAAATTAATTATAAGTTACATGATGATGTTTTCTTACATATTTGATAGTGACAAAAACATAAAATAAATAGTACCTAAACACAGAAGAGCTGCAAAAACATATCTGTGTATATTTGCTATTTGTATAGTACTAGTACTTTTTTTCTTTAAAAAAAAGAGTCAGAATCTACTATGGAGGACGATATGAAAGACTTTGTTGCTGGTTTCGACTCAACCAAGCCAACGAATTTGACCAAAGTTGAAAATGTTTGCGAAGAAGAGATAGTACTGTCAAAGAATGAACGACAACCCATTGAAAAGAAAGAAAAACAAGCTACAGAGGAACAAGGGCTACCAGATAAATTTTATAATGTGGGAAAGCAACAACAAACAGACAATTCAAAGTGTACAGATGATGACGAGGATGCAGAAATGAAGAGCTTCGTGAGAACTGTTTCTGTAAATAACTCGTCTGGTCCCACCTTGGTACAAATGAATGTCACTTGCGAATGAAAAAATTTCAATATTTTCAAGCCTTAAGGTTACTGTAAGCCCTATAGTTGATAAGTTGTACTTTTTATTATCATGACGAGGATGCAGAAATGAAGAGCTTCGTGAGAACTGTTTCTGTAAATAACTCGTCTGGTCCCACTTTGGTACAAATGAATGTCACTTGCGAATGAAAAAATTTCAATATTTTCAAGCCTTAAGGTTACTGTAAGCCCTATAGTTGATAAGTTGTACTTTTTATTATCATAATCTCATATTAAATTGTACTTTTTTTATATTCAAACTGATAAAAATTTAAGAATTAATCCCCTGAAATCTTTATTTAGTTACAAAAAGAAAATTTCTAATAGTAAGTGAAAAGGTAGAGTAGAGAGAAACTATAAGATATGCTCATCACTACAAAAGTTAGAAAAACAAAAGCATTTTTTTAGAAAACAAAACAAATGAGTAGATTTTAAATAATCTATATATACTGTAGTTTATTTCATAGAAATCAACAATGAAATTCAAACTTTGTTGTTTTTTTCAGTTCAGCCAAAAAGCATTTTAGAAATACCCTCAATGCACTCATAACAGGAAATTGGTGCTATTGTTTCTATGCTCTTAAAAAAGCGATTTTTTAAAGACAAACAACAATAGTTTCTTTTGTCACATGGGAATTTTTGTGAAAACATAGGGAAATACTGAAAAAGAAAATATCTTCCTCTTAAATTGTTTATAGCAGGTTTGTGGTAGACTCGCCCCTTGAAAGGTGTAATAAAATTTAATGCATGTCTAATAGGTCAGATTTTTTATAAGCATGCTAAAGTTGAAAATTTTGAGTGATCCTGAAAGTTTCTTAATTTTATTAATAAACAAATTCAGAAAAGGCTTCAGAAAAAGCATTAGAAAGACTTGTTCAAGAAAAAGGATTAACATTGTGTTCACCTATTATATTTTTGAATTGACTTAGCCAGATTAACAACAGACCTTCTATTTTGTGATTATAACTCATTTTACTCACTTCAACACAGTGAAAGCAGAACTTCAATCTTCTAAAGGCGAATCTGGTGCACTCACTCTACTTTTAATTTCTCAGTTGATAAATGTTTGTGTTAAAAACATTGATCTTGAAATTGCTTTTAAAGTAGAAACTTTACCTCAGTTGACGCCGGACATGTCTGGCGTCAATGTCCGGCATACAAAAAAAAATTAAAATTATGCTGGACAGCACTGGACACATGTCCGGCGTCAATCCAGGTTTTTAAAAATATTTCATAAGACCACACCGGACATGTCTTGGTTATGTTTGGTTGTTCGCATCAAGTCCTTTCCTAAAATTAATTAGCTTTGCTTTCAAGTTTAAACACCCATGCAGTATAAGCTCTACACCATATAAAGCCCTTAGACTAGATAATGCTACAAAAATTGTTGTAAAAGTGATTATTAATTACCTGTCCCCGTCACGATCGATTTCCATTGAATTGAAACCAAGTGTTGGTTGCAGTTTTGACCATTCAACTGCTCTTCCGTCCATGCTTGATTCTACCGGAGATGGTTTCTCAATCTGAGTCATGTCCTCATTCTTTATCAAACAGGGATTCACTGTGAGCTCTTGGCTCATTGAGGACCATTCATTTTTGAAAGGATTTATTTCAACTTTATTTGAGAGAGAAACTAATCCATCTGAGCAGGTTACATTTTCGATACTTTCGACAGCTCGAAATTTGCTGTCCACAGTTTTCATAGAGTTTTGTTTTGAAACGGGCGAGCGAGCAGGCATAGAATAATTCTCTTCTTCTTTGATCTTAAAACATCCATTATAGTTTATCAGTGGTGTAATATTGTCGACATCCATGGCTGACTCATAAGTCGCATTTATCGATTGTCCGCAAGTTGTATTAAATGTAGACTCAGCATACAAACTGTTGAATTGCGGAGCCTCTCCTTGTGGCACTGTTTCATTTTGTGCAGCAAATATATGTGCTTGATTGGTGATGATATTTTGATCCTTATTTTCATACTCTTTCAAGAGTTTTAGGATCTCATCGTATGCTGCATTTCCTTCGTCGTTTAACCTTCGTTTCTTGAACATAGAAGGATCTTCCTCTTCTATAGAATATAATGTTTTCAAAAACGCAAAACCTGATGTTTCATCCATACTTTGTCTTTTTTATGATATCAAGTAATATTAAAAGTGTGTACCTATAACTTCCATGAAAGTGTGTTTTTGTGTTCTGAACGTTTTGTTTTGTTGAAAATAATGATGGCCGAGAAAAGGGAATTTCCCGTGAAATGCGCTATTGTGCAGAACAGTTGAAAAATACAGAACAATACCAGCGATGCGATCGGATATCCAGCAGAGGAGGATTAGAAGGTGCGCATGCAACCAACCCAAACACCAAAACTTCTTATCAATATCCAACCATTTGATAATTGGAAAACTTTTCTTATTCGTTCAAAGTTTTTCTAACCCATTCTACTTTCGTAGTATTTCTATAACTGAAGACAAGTGAAAGTTCACATATCTCTTTTTAAATATAGATTAGATGTCATTTATCAAAGATGCTTGCCAAAATCGGTCATCAATTTTTGTACTTCCCCTTGTAAAAAATAATTTTATTGTCTCTCGTTCAAAATAAATTCCATAACAAATGGTTTCTACAACGTTCTACATCTATTACTCAACCCTACTGTCTAATATAGTATTTCTTCGCCCTGCATTTATAGGAAAAAGAAAATACAAAGGGAATTTTTCTTTGGTAAAAGAAAAGGGAAATTTGGTATATACGTTTCAAAGTTCATTCGTATCTTTAATTGGTTGTAAATGATAGCTGGTAATGTTTGTTATCCGAGAACTTAATAGTTTTATGTATTACGCATCGCTATATCTTCGTTAAACGGGGAGGAATAAAATTCCGTACCGCACGGCGGGTCTGGTACAGGCTATATCTTCGTATATCTTACATACAGACTGGCTTTTAGCCAAATCCAGACAAACAGACGCCCTATAAGACAAATGACACAATTTAACTAGACAGCAAGACTTCGGATTAGAAAGTTTACCATACATCCGAACTCGTGTTCATCATGTGGCTGGTGACTTCAATCATGCTCCAATGAACCCGAATAGTCGATTGTAACAGGGAAAATTGAGATTTAACTACTTTCGTTTTATAATCATAGAAATGACATTGCATTATAAGCATGTGTTGATTGCACCACCACAATGTAATCTCATAATATAGAGACGCAAAGTCGTTCCTAGGTCTCTTCTTCCCGACACGTTAACATGCATATCGGCATGCCAACAAACAATATCGAAGCGAAAAAAACGAATTTAAAAACATCATGGGGACAAGTCAAGTTGATAAGAATCTTTTTATATATTTTAGCGTGCCCTACGTGCCCTACGTGCCTTACGTGACTTACGTGCCTACGTAATATTTTCAGGACCAGACCAAAAAAAATA
>JAYRBV010059116.1:0-17285 GCA_036023255.1 Mitrocomella polydiademata
GGGCGTATATACACAAATATAATTATGCGTAAGCAGTGTCTCTTCAGCGTCCTTGCGACGCTGGGTACCAGCTAGTACGTAATAAAACTACAAACAGGCCCTTTTCTTTGCCCACGCCTCTAGCACTTTCACGTGCATGAAAAAAAACAGATAAGATTTAATTGTTATAATTGACAGTTTTTGATTTAAAAAGGCATCAAGAAATCAAACTTGACAACTTACCTAGAAATATTGGTGCTTTCATGTCAGGGAACGGGAGTGAGAAAGATAACAACTGTTCCGTATTCCAGGCTATTGTTGACTTTAGACTGGTATCCTCGCTCATATGCACCAGAGCACTATTCGACACGCCACCGAGCGAGCCAAGGAATTGAAGAATTCGCAGTTTCAACCGCTCAAGAGGCGACTGCAAGGATTGCTGTAAATATCGAGACGGGATTTCAGTGATAGCAAACACCTTTAGTTCATCAAATATGAAGTTTTTCAAATCTTACATTTTTTATCGTTAATGATGGCAACTTAGAGAATAACTTCTCCTTTTAAAGTTAAGGGAATTCAAGTACTCAAGTAACTATATCCGATCACTAAAGTTAACCACCTTGAAAGAGTGAAAATATATGTCTTGAAACTGATTTATTTTGTGTTGAAAATTCAGGGAAATCACAATGAGGCAATGACGCAATACTAAGTACCTTATTTGCTTTAACTAAAGCTTTTAGATATCGAATAGGGACTCTCTTGATTTTCCTTTCAGATTTAGTTAAAGTTGCTCTCGATATGGGCAGTTCTCCCGCTTCTAAAAGGAACAACGAGAAATAATTGCACAACATTAGGCTAAAGACTAAATCTTCTCCCGTCAACGGCATATATATAAGTAAGTAAGTAAGTGAGTTCAACGGTCGCTGTCGAGGGCGACCCGAAGGCTCCCTATTCAAATAGCTACTACCTTGCGATAGGGGTGGGCGCCACTCCTACCCCTGGTTTTCACCACTAACCCTCTACCCAACCCTTGAATGCTGCTAAGCAGGGAGGCAACGAGTACCAACTTTTACAGTCTTTTGGTATGACTCGGCCAGGGATTCAACCCACGACCTTGCGCACGGTAAGCGAGGACTCTACCACTAGGCCACCGTCCATAGAAAGGAGTTTTCATTCAATAATTTGATACAGTACTCTCCTTAAGTAGAACTCGGGATAAGCGAGACTTTCTCTAAATGGAAGAG
Organism: Mitrocomella polydiademata; assembly: GCA_036023255.1. Lineage (NCBI taxonomy): Eukaryota > Metazoa > Cnidaria > Hydrozoa > Leptothecata > Mitrocomidae > Mitrocomella > Mitrocomella polydiademata. Next base: position 1,224 of record JAYRBV010059116.1, read on the forward strand.
ATATCCCCAGATACCACCGTTGATCCTTGCTTAACTAAGATATTCGCTAAGTTTGACAGGAGTTTTTAAGGTCCCGTAGGAATCCAACTTATAATGAGAGTGTATTAAAATTAAAAAGAATCCACGGATATGAGGAATAGAAGCGAATAGTTGTATGTTAATAAGAAACTCAGGAAGAAAAAAGTAAATTTCGTACCATTCGCATCATTGAACTCCGAGCGTAAGTAATTATCAAGAGACGGTAGCACGTCAAACAATAACCCTTCCATGTCGCCTTTGTTGTATTCCTTTCCCAGATTGTTCCATTTATCAAGGGTCGTCAACGCGCAATCTGCCATCTCGAAATGTGTCAGCCCAAGCTCGAAAGTTGTCTTTAATTACGGCGAAAATAACAGTTAAAGGTTCTGCGTTTGGACTTTAAACATGTACAACCTTATTCATTCATATTTTGGCGCGGAGAAAATTTAGCGGGATAACAATTTTTGGGCTAGAATCACCACATAGAGCCCAAGCTTATACTAATTTTTTTTCACTGACATGAACGCAAAACCAGTACGTCCATAAATTTAGTATAATATAAAAAGGTATCTAGGACTTTAAAAACCCGAAAGTTTACCTTAAATACTGGTACAAATTTCTTCAAAGAATTCTTCACAACGTTGAAAGGTAGTGACAGAAGAAATTGTAAACATGACATCAATAAATCTTCTTTGTATTGCTGACACGCAGCTATCACCTGTCAGTAGGAATGAACAAACAATGAAGTACTTTATCGGACAAAACAATGTCGGACAAAAGTGACGAAATTTTTTGGACAAAACAATCGAGGAATAATGTCAGTGTCATTAGTTTCTACTAAACATTTTGTTTTAATGACAAGTTTTACTACTAACCACTGAAAAGCGTCTAGTACAGACATTGGAGAAACTACTTTATTGTGTAGCTAAAATCCATGCCAAAATATTTGCGACAAATGGGAAAAACAGTTATTTTTGTACAGAAAGCCCTTTATAAACCCGTTATTCTAATTGAACCAAGCTTTTTTTCTGTGTCCACCTTCTTTTTAGGCTTGCACTTGCCGCAACAGGTTTTTGCGTAGACTGGGATCGTTCTTTCGGGAAATCGGGTAATCGGGATTCACGGGTATTTTATTTTATCATATCAAAGTTATAAAATGAGTCTGGATACCATACTCTTTTAAACCACTCAAAACAAAAAACCATCAAAAATCCAAACTCAAAAAATATATACCGGATTTTTTTTCATCAAATTTATCCTGGATGAAAAAGATAGGACGGGTATCCTGTCTATATCTAGTCTAGTTTTTGCGAGGAATTTAGATCGTTTCATGAGGGAAGAAAGAGGTTTAAAACTAGGGTTTAACGGTGATATAAAAAATTGTGTCTCGAGTGAAAAGTAATGAAAAGTCTATTGACTCTGTTACCTCATTCATGAACGCGCGTAAATATGTTTCAGTTCTTTCCATTTCCAAAGGGGTAGAAGCGTCAACCTGAAGCAGAAATAATTACTTTATCAAAGAACAACGTGAAATATTTCCTGGAGTCCATGTTCAGTTTTCCGAAGAGTAATGACACCAGCCATAGAGAGAAATCGCCTAGCAAACGTGAGGTCTAAGGAGTTTCAATTATGCAGAGGAAAGTACAACCTTAACAAACTCCTTCAATTTTCACTAGTTTTAAATTGGCAAAAGTTATGTAAACTGTTTATTAAAAACAACACTTTTTTTAGGAATTTATTTAGTTGTACTTTGGATAATATTCATGCATAATCTCCTTTTTTAACCCTGCATCATTCAGTACATATCAACATTTCGGGACGATTAACGAAAAATTGAAAATGCTAAGGACAAGTTTTATTTGTTACATTGCATCGACTTTGATATTTGATATTGATATCGGTTCAATTTCCCTTTGATAAAACTTCATCAAATTGGAAACCCAGCGAAGATATCAACAAAACGCCAAAGTTTCATTATCGACCAAAAACTTGATATATTAAAATATTTCTACAAATTTAGTTTTACCTCTGAATCTTGATTGGTGTCGATCAGTGTACAGGAAGTTTGTAGAAGCTTATAAAAGCCACTGACTAGTGGATATCTAGAAGAAAAAAAACAATTCAGTTTTAGCGAAAACTTACTGTAAAACTGCGCCAAAATTATAGGAATTATAGGAATGTGTAACAATTCCGAGCACAAAAACAAAGGTGTTGAAAGAAAGTGAAGTAGATTTTCTTCAAAAATAGTCGAAACTGAAAGATTCAATGCGCCGTCGAGTTTAAAAGAATTTTACTACAATTTAACGGGTAAATTTACCTGGTAGATAATGTTGTGATCGTCTCAACAAATATAAGGGACCATCGTTTGAAGGATTTCACTGAATTGTTCCCTAACAAAGTTCTGAAAAAGAGATTAGCAACGCTATTGAACAGAGTTTACCCAAGATAGCTTCTTTAATACTAAGCAGTACTGGGTAACATATAGTTCGTCTGTCGGTTTGAGACCATTCGTTCTTCTATAGAAAGTCTCTTAAATTGGTCTGACAAATCGAGACAACTTTCATCAAATGCCTCGTTCTTTCAGACATGTTTAAGAGCATTTTGACCGGTGGTCTCAAACCGACAGATGAACGACTGTTATTTGATATTTACTTAGTAGACTGAGGGTCTTTCCTTCATTGCAAAACACCTACAACGGAATAAATGGAATATACCTTACGTAGCTTAATTTTCGCGTGGATTAATGCGAATTTTTGCCTTTTTCGCGAAATTAAATCCACGCGAAATGCGTTTTTCCTTCAATTTTTTCCGTCATCCCCCAAAGAAATGTCAAACTTCCTTGCTCTCGCGAAAATAAGTCCACGCGAAATCGTTTGAATGTGACGGTTCGCGAAATTAAATCCACGCGAAACGCAAATATTTGGGGGTTCGCGAAATTAAATCTACGCGAAAATTAAGCCACGTAAAGTAGCAATGAGAGGTCGTTCTTGTCATCGTGACCGGCACTGGACTCAAACTCCCGACCAGAAGGTTACGAGCCTAGCGCCTTAACCACTCGGCTACAGCTCAATTTGTAATTGTAAACTGGAATAATTGTGAAACTTAGTGCCCAAACAAACTTATTTAATTATTAGAATATCGGTGGTAAAAATTGTCAGTCACTGCTAATTCCATAAGGGTTTCTTGTAGGTGCTTTGCAAGGATGGATGGTAACAGTTCTATAGAGCTGAAAAGGCTATTATCCTGGGTAAGTATGTTCAAATAATAAAATGAATAATAAATAAATATACTTTGTGAATTCCACCAAGTTGACGAGGATCAAGAAATCATTGGGCATCCGCGCGGTCAAATCGTGAGTAGGATCAGCTCCTTGGTCCTCCTCATCCCCAACAGCGACTTCCTGAAGAAAAAATTGATAATGTATCGTGTTAGTTAGTGGCCGATAGCTTTGTTGTCACTCGACGTAAAATGCAATGGAAATACGTTTCTATATCGTATAGTGAGATTATGAAAATGATGTTTGTTTCTTTCAGTGTTAGTGGCGGATGGCTTGGTTGTCCCTCGAGGTAAAATACAATGGAAATGTGTTAAACTAACGTCAGGGAGGATGCCGATTTGGGTTTGCTTTATATAAGGCCCCACGCTGCAATACCTTATTCAAGTTATATACACTCGTGTAACCGTGGTGTCATCTTGATAAGTACACGTTTGTGGAATTCAATTCAACGCGACGGTTATGTAATCTTATAACGCAAACCATAATGTCGAAGAAACAAATTTTATGTTATACTCGATAATTTCCTGTCTTACCATCTTCCCACTGACGACGACGCCGCCATCCCCAGTATTCTTCTCCGTTGTTAGATTCAACTTATTCAATGTTGATATGATTGAACTCAAAATGTCATCATAAATATATTCCTTCAACAGAGATCCAGCTTCGTCTCTCCCCGTGTTCAACGTCTTAAAAAGAGATGGTAGAAACCAGGGCAAAGATCATTTCTATTATTAAAGAAATACACATTCGCAAGTACCATTTTGTACCTCTATGAATTGCTCGTAACAATTTTGTACAATTCTTTACAATTTTTGCTTTCAGTTTCTTTAAATAAAATCCTTCTCTTGGCGATCCTCTCAGCTTCCATATCAAGCTTTTATCTCGCACTTCTTCATTTTCCATTTGTACTTTTTCTCTCATTGGGAAATCAAATTAGAAGAAAGGGTGTTTTTTCTATATTGACATTAAATACCGTGTCAATGGAAAGCACTCTCCTGCCAAAGCTTTTTGAGAATTTTTCTTGTTGGGAATTCAAGGCCAATCAATCATTCATATAACAAAAGCCGTCATTTTTTCTGGGACACGCTGTTTAGTAAGTTGCTAGTAAGAAACAGGACAAACCAGACATAAAGTATGATATCATTTGTGTATTTACCGTATAGTTTTTTTCTTCCAGTAAAAAGTTCCAAAATGGTATGAAGGTGTTGTACGAAATCTTAATCTCCTTGTTATTTAGATCTTCCTCTTCAGAATTCTACAGATAAGAAAAATAATGCAAAAAGTCAGATGTAGCATATTGGACTTTTTCAGAAAGATTGTACCCCGACGAATTTGTAGCAATTACAATGTTTTCAAAATTAGTCACCAACCTCTTCAAAGTCTTTTAAAGGGTAAGAACATGTCCTGATGATGCACTGGTACACTAAAGTGGAACAAGGATAATTAAAATACTTGTCCCTATTGAACCAGGGTGGTTCATACTACCATTTGAGCTCATACGGGATATCTCAGAAAAATGATACCGTTTCTCTTGATGAGAAGTAATTTTTTAAACAAGCCCTGTATACAAACGAATCTGCAAACCGCTAAAAGAATCCATTAACTTTAATTGTTTCACTCCGTATAATCCTAATCCCTAATCCATATCATATAGAGTGAATCAGAGAAAACCTGCTATATTGTTGTACTCTGAGGTACCGGATAGTAGTTTAACATTATTTCATTATTAAAGAAAAACTTACGCAGACTTCCGAAAACATATTTTAAGAGCGATGGTTGTGACGATAAGACCTGTACGAACATCACAAATCCTTTGCGGTACAACAGTTGCCCATTTTTACCGAGGCGAGGATAGAAATCGAAAAGCAGGATAAAGATTTTCTCCATAGGATAGAGGTAGGATAGCGAAATCTAAAAACAGAAATACATTATAAAAGTTAAGTCAAGAAATATAAAAACAAGAAAAAGAACTAGTTAATATTATGTTTTAAAATTTCGCGGGGAAAAAAACTTTCGCGGATGAATATTTCACGAAAAGGGCAAAAAACCGCAAACCGCGAAAGTTTCTTCCCGCAAAAGTTTCTGACATTAAAGTAGATCTCGGAATTTTAGATGTTCATACCTCTGCGTAGCTGGAAAAAAAAACAGGAAATATATAACATGGAACGTAGAAATACTCTCGTTTCAAAACCCCGTGCCCTGTATCAATATATATTTTGTTCATGTTCGGTAATAGCAAAATAAATAAATAAATAAATAAAAACAAAGAACGAGAAAATACCTCCGGTAGATTTTTCATGATTCTTATCAAAGCTTCAAGAAACGTTGGTAGCCTATGCAAATCGTCGTCTTCCCTTCCTTTCACACTGGACGATAATTGAGAAAAAGAGATACTTTGTTAATAGAATTGGTCTGCCTACCTCCAAAAAATAGGCATATGCGACTAATGATAATTAAAACAGTAACAATTAAAAACTCTTTCCAACTGGCCAATGTTAGCCATGGTCGTTTTAGCATACAGTGTATCTCTTGGTAATGAAGACACCCATTTTCCCAAACAAATTGTTCCTTCTTTAAAACACGTATAAGAGAGGTTTGACAGATAAAAACTCTCTTACAACAAAAATGATGGGTTCATTGACATTGGTCCCAGCCGGCAAAATCACTAAACAACCTCTACGCAGGAGTGTGGTTTCTATTGAAATTGCGTTCATTACGTCTTGCGTATCAATAGAAAACACTCTCCTACAAAGTGTGTTTTTGACGAATTTGCCTACTGGGGTACATTAGTACAATAGTGCTATTGAAAATAAAAGACAATGGCACCACACCAGTGACCTTCATTTTTCGTGTATACGAGGATACCTCAAAAAGCATTGTTCCGTTCTCTTGATTATTTCTTCAAACATTAACTTCATCTCATTTGGAGGAAGATACTCTTGACAAGCCTAAAAAAGGGTAGTCAAATTATTTCAGTTGAATTACTTGATTATCAGACAAAAATCAGTTTTTTTTCTTCCAAAATTCAAAGATTTTCGGCGAGGGAGTATTCTTTATTTAAACGGCAAACAATTTGCTTGCCATTTTGATCGAAAAACACTCCTCCACAGCTACTTTTTAGTAGTAGATTTTAACCAATGGGATAAAAGGAACACACCTCTGACAGTTTCCCGTATCCGTTGATGGCCATAGAGAGTTCTTTTGCAGTTGGGTTGGGTGATCCCAAAATTTCCGAAAACTTCCTCATGAGTTTCTATAAGAATAAAATCAAATAATCATATAGGCCAAAGTCTGTTTCATTATTTACAACTTTTTGAGAAATTTTTTTATGAAAACTGAAATAGCTGCAGATAAAAAAAAAATTAAAATTAATGTTGAGGTCATTTTCGAAAATTGACACACAGTCTACGAAAATACACACACAAAATACCTGGAGAACTGGAGCAAATTGTTTTCGCCCATCTTTTCCTTGTTCAGAAATGTACGAAGAAATCTAAAAACAAAGGTAAATGAAAAGGTTGTTTGGTATTAACCCAACTCTTCCTTCATACACTCGGCATTGCCTAAAAGGCGTAGTTTATACGGCTGGTTTTACGAGGCGCCAAATTCACACAAATCTACCTGTACTTAAGCAGAATACGATGCAATGCCTCAATAAAACAAGATAATGTTATTGTTTTTATAAGTACAGGTGAATATTATTTCTTGGCTAACTCGATTACGATTACTTTCGACGATTATTTTCGCGGAATTAAATTTCGAGGGTTCGCTTTCTTTTTTTCAACAGATGGCAAAATTAAATTTCCGCGAATTTCACCATTTTTTGCCAAACGCGAAAATTAATTCCGCGAAATTATTCAGTGAAATCGAACCTTCTTGTACCCTTTGAAACGGCTTTTAGATGTTAATAATGATTAATTTTCACTCAATCGCGAAATTAAATTTCCGTGAATTTTTTTCCATTCCATCAACCTCGAAACTTCCGCAAAAATGCAAAAATTTCGCGGGTTTTTTTTAACTTTGAAATTCAATTCAAACGAAAGTTTCTGACAAAAAAATACGATGTATTTCCTCAGGCTTGCTTTATAAGGCCACACTAACGTCGCGTTGAATTCATTTCTAGAAACGTGTACATAATATGAAGAAGACACTATAATGTAAACAACACTAGTGGCAATGTAGCGTCTTCATCTTATGCACAGGCTGGTTGAATTATACCTTGTTGAAATTTTCACGGATGAATTTTTCGGACATTTCGAGGGAAGAAATTTTCGCGATTGGTCAATTTTTTAATGATTTGCGGGAATAAATTTTCGCGAATTGACAAAATTTGCTTGCTTTTGTTTCCTTTAATGTAAATAAAAGAAGATGAAAAACGTTTTAAACGAAAAAAACCGTCAAGGAAACAATGAGTTTTGAAAAATTCAAAAAACTGTGCAAACCTTCTAGATTTTTCGCGGGAATTTATTTATTTATTTTAGTTTTTTTAGGAAAGAAATTTCGCGAAAATGGCCAAAATCCGCGAAAACCGCGAAAATTTATTCCCGCGAATTAGTGCGGCCTTATAAAGCAAGCCTCAAAGAAGCACTACGTCTACACTATTTAAGAATATGGAATGTTCCGAACTTACCTGCAACAACACCAAATCCATTGCATCGATTGCTAAAAACTTCACTTCACGGTTGGAATGGTTGCTCCAGTATCGTAACGCTTCGTACACGTCCTAAGGAGAAAAAGAGTAGGGAGAAAATAGATTGAGTAAAGAGGTATCAATGTTTGTAATGTATTTTTCAAAAAGTATAGGTCAAAATGAAAACCGGGAAAATCAACATTTCCAACTGAATTTGCTTACATCAGCATCTTTGGTGAGTGACTCTTTCCAAATTGAGCAATGAGTTTTCAATAGTGTCATTCCAGCTAGAAAGAAAGAAGACTTCTATTACAGTGATATAAATTCAAAAGCAAATAACGGCACCACCTATCAATGTGGAGGAGTGTTTTTTATGGATAAAGCACGCGATACTTCATGACGTATCAACAGAAAACACTCCTCCACATTGATATTGGAAGATATGTTGAATTGGTTTGATCCGGACTCAATTGAACTGACATCAATGGGAGACTTGGCCACACTGTAGAACACCAATAACAGAGCCTACTACTGTATTTAATTAATTCCTCTAAAGACAAAAAGCGTACAAGAACCCAAGAGATTAGGATACAAGTCAAAAGTGGATAAATCCTATACCTTTGAGTGCCTCGAATCTCGTATAATTCTAAAACAAAAGATATGGGAAAGATGATATTTTTCAGCTAAAAACAACCTTTACAAGACTATACAAATAAATTGCCGAACTTTTTACCTTGTGATAAACGCATTTCAATAAATATTTGTAAACGCCACTGATACTTTCAGCTCCTACAAAATAAAAGTTAAATGTATTACGCCACAGCGCCTCTCCAAGGTTCTCAGCAGTTCTTGGGATATTGTCCCTGAATTTTGCTTAAAACATGGTGGGTGTTATTCCTCTAAAAGGTACCTTTTTTCCCTGACTTTTACAAAAAATTAAGTATAATTTCCCTGACCTTAATTCTGCATGATGGAAACAATTTTTATCTCTCAAATCTTGAAACTGAAATATCTCAAAGAAGAGGTTTTTAGAAACTTACAACATAATTTTTTATATAAAATGAGACATGCTTTGTTAGAAAAAGAAGTTCCCTGACTTTCTATGACTTTACAAGAATTTCTTTCTAATGTCCCTGACCTTTTCGAGTTTTTCCTGACATTTTGAAATAAAACATACACGTTTTTGCGAGTCATTCATTTGGCGAGTACTCATTTGGCGAGTACTCATTTGTATCCATAAGCCTTTTATACGAGTTTCACAAATACTCATTATTGGATTAAAAGTATTGTGGTAAAATTAGGTTTTATGTGAATTTTTAAAAAATTGCTGGTAGCTTTTAGGTGTTCGCGAATAAATAGATTCTTGGAATTTTTCGGGGGTATAATAGTATACGAACGAGATTTTGCACAAATGTTTCACACAAATTTCTTTACATAATTTGTACACTTTTAGAAGTTATACATTTTAATCCCCTCAAACCCTGGTTCTAAAATGTAATGAAAAAGAGATCGTTCTACATAGGGTTAAAAGACTGTAACGAAAATAAAAAATCACAAAATAAAAAAATAAATTTTTTTTTTTTCCTTAACAATATGTTTTTCAAAAAACACAACAACAAAGAATTCAACAGAAGACTTTTTATTTATTGAATTTATTATTTCTTGGAGTCTTTATTAGGAATAAAGAATTGATTAAAAATAATCAAAATTCGAAATATGAGGAAAAACAAAATTCAAAGTACTCACGAGCTTTATAGCGGTGATTTATTATCAGTACAAACAGTTTATTTCACTCAGAGTAATTATGAAAACACGCCTTTCTAATCCGATGCAATGGATTCCAGTTTTAAATATTTTCGATCAGTTCTATAGTTCTGTAATTTCGTAAAAAAAATATATCAAAAAATATCAGTAGACCGTGAACTACATAATTGAATTGGAAATTCGAGAGGATTTACCTGAGTAATAGGAAAAATAAACCTTTTTCTTTATAGGAAAAAATATACATATACATGCAGTATAAAAATACTAAAATAAAAACCAGATGAATATTCAAGTTGTGAACAATCATAGCTTGGTGTAACACGCTTTCTTCGTATTATCGAAAATTTAAGGAAAAAACCCTGAAGAACATGTTTCGAAATCAAATGTAGAAATATCATGGGACGGCGTGGTATCCAACAAATAACACACAAGAGAAGAGAAATATCTACCAGCAAAAACAAGAAAAACTAAAATGTTTAACAACGAAAGCATTTCGGACGTCCGCACGGGTCTCCTCTCAGCGTTTGAACGTTCCGCCTTGCGTTCTTTATTTGGAGTCTTGATTTCATTTGGTGTCGTAGAGAATCTCCTGATCATCTATCTGTACATGTTCGGCCGCGTACAAGCGACCATCTTCAACCTATGTTTATGTAATCTCTCCATCATGCATATCGGCATACACTTGGGATACGTTCCATCGCTCATTATCACAGACGACCGCGCGCTCTTACACGGACCGTACGTTACCAGTATCCTCTGCGGGATCGTAGACGGTCTGTTCGTGCACTTTTCCAATTACTTCGCCTACGTCTTAAGCATCGCTTTCCTATCGATCGTACGCTACGGTATCATAAAGTACCCGCTGAAAGGCCACTTGAGCAAGAAAACAGCTCTGGCCATTTTGATCATTCTCTATGCTATGGGATACCTCTGGTGCGTACCGCTCCTGTTTTCGTTCGAATTTGTTACTGCCAAGCAGCGGTGCAAGATGACTTGGGTGCTCACTCCCAACATGGGTCCTTTCTTCCAGATTGCCTGGCCCCTTGTTGCATTCTTTGTACCCATAGCAGTGGTTCTGATCACTTTCATCCTGACGTACATCGATATGTACAAAACAAGAGAGCGCAGAAAAGTAACGGACCAGGCTCGACTGAAATATCGTTTTCGTGTCGTTAAACAACTTGGTGTTCTCATCTTGATATTCCTGCTGTGCTGGTCGCCAATGACAATTTATTGGATCTTGAAAATCTCCGGACACTTCGATAATGAACATCTACTACAGGGTGAAAGACACGAATATCGAGTCATCTCATTTTGTGCATTACTAATTCTGTTGGCCGGTGTAATAAATCCTTGGTGTTACGCCTCAACGAGTGACGACTTCAAGAAACTAATTAGAAAAATACATTTTTCCCATTATCGTAGAAAATGGAAAATAAATACTAATAGTCTGAGCGTAGTTAGATTGAGAACAGACGTTTGATTATAACCTGGCACGATTGTTCACAGCATCTTAAACCAATTCACATTATTCGGGTCGACCTACAACGGGTCCGTTGTTTAATCTTGATCCCGGGGTTTGAGTCGCTGAACTGCCGAGGCAAACAGGTTCGAGAGAATCCTGGCACTTCACCAATGGTATTCTACTTTCAATGGTATTCTACTTTCCTTGTCTGGAATATGTAAAGTTCCTCTGATGTTTTGTTTTTTCCTGTATTTTTCACCTTAGTTATACAATATAAACAAGTTTCATCCTCAAAAACCTTTTTGTAACTCTAATACAACTTACTTTAAAAGAATTTGTCATGATTTTTTTTTATGTTTTTGTTTACTGTCAAAGCTCTTATGAAAAATTGGTTTGCACAGCCCCGCGCCTCGTTTTCGTGAAAAAATTAGGTACAGCTTCAAGACTGGAAAGTTTTGTTGTAAATCTATTTCCGTTGTTATCGTAGTCCTTTTTATGCGAAAAGTAAGTCAGAGAGCAAGATTTAAGAAATTTATAAAAATAAATTCGGTAAAGATGTATTCTAGAAGGGCGGTACTGTCTAGAGGGTGGCGCTTTCTTCATCGTCACCATAACGTGAAGAGTGTTCGAACATTCATGATAAAATATCTTGAATTACTTATCCCCTGTATTGAATTTCCAACAATATTTCGCAATACACATAATTACAGGTACAATCCCTGCCAACATACAGGGTGTATCAAAAAAAATCTACTTTTAACAATAGATTTCTATTGTTTTGAGAAGGTTTTTTTTGATACACCCTGTATAACAAGTTCTTACTTCCCCAAAAAGTAGATATACAGAATAATTAACCTGACAAATGGTAGGTTTTGATTCGTTAGCTGTAGTGTATTGCAGTATACGTCAGAAGTGAAAAAAAAGTAATTTTTTTATTGCAAGACGAAAGAAACACGAATGAAAAGAATTCATTCCCTTCGAGATTTCATATATAAAAAAATGTGGTAAAATGTGGTAATGAATGGTTTACGACATTTTAAGTGTGATTGAATAAGATCATGTCAGTTTATATTTACACGGATATATCTACTTTTTGAAGTAGTATAACAGCTTTTTATATGGGGCGCTCTGTTACAGTGCGATATTAATCATTATTATTTGGTGTTGTTATTGACTTGGAGGTCTAGCAGTTAATATGAAAACTACAGTTAAATCAATCCTTAACTCACTGGAAACATTTGAATTTTGAATTTTATGGCAAAACCTTTATCATTGAAATCGTAATTAATTTAAAAGAATATTTTTTAATGTAGTCATGATGAATATTAATGTTCAAAAGCCTTTTCTTGAGTGTTTAACAGGGAAACATAGCTGCTATTATTTGTACCAGTTGCATTTGCAGGCTATTCAAAAGGAGGAGTGATGGTTTTTTTATAGCCCACTATCAGGCCACAATAATGTAAATCTTTTAAAGTCTGTGGACAAAGAACACTCCCCGGGGAAAGTTGAAGTAGGGAAATGATCAAAATACAAATAAAGGCTATTCCTCGTTATTTATTCATAGAGCGAAGAAGAAGAAGTTTCGTACCCGTTGAAGTAAAATCTCACCTACATTCTTCTTAAGGATTCTCCTTCTGTTTGGGAGAATGAAAAGAGTATATAGTAAGAGTATATCTCAAGTGAGGACGTGAACCCGGTCATAAAATAAAGTCTGTTGTCAACAACCACACAGGACCAAATAAATAAATCCTTGGTGTTAAGCATCGACTAGGTGTTACGCATCGAGTAGTGGCGACTTCGAGAAATTGATTTAATTATACTTTTCCTTGGTAATATCGTTTGAAATAGAACCTAAATATAGTAGGCTGAGTGTAGAGAAGATTGGTAATAACAGTATTTGTTGAAAAATAGTTGATAATATACTGAACATACAGTATTTCTCCTAGGAGTTTTTCATCCTTAGAATTGGATTGTTTGAAATATATTGTAAATCCTTTATTCCGAACACGATGGAGACGGTCGGTAATAACAGCACAACTGGTATCAAACCTCAGAACTACGAAGATTACATCATCATCTCTTCAAGTCTGATCGTCATCGGTACCGTGTTGAACGGACTCATTGTCTGTGTATACCGACAGCGAGGTCAAAACATCCAACGGACGCCGTTCAACACTAGTCTCTACCATTTATGTGTCGCCAACATATGTCAATACGTCGGTCTGATACCACATCTCGCTGTCGATTTGACGCACGTCAGTAAACATATAAACGGATACGTCGCCGAGTTACTGGTTTGCAATTTCACGGACGGCTTGACGCCCTTCTTTTGTTTTAGTTTTGTGTCGATTAATATTTTGTGCTTCATAACAGTCATCAGATACCTACTCATCAAAAACCCGTTGAGAAATTTTGTCGACGAACGCAAGACACGCTGGTGGCTAATACTATGCTGGGTTGCCGGGTTTATCTTGTTAATTCCGAACGCTGTTTCATGGAAGCTGGACAGGGCCCATGGATACTGCGTTCGGGGCAAAATCCCCTTCTTCCAAACATATTCTTGGCTAGCAATGGTCGTGGGTCTAGTCTTCCCCATTATATTAATGTGCAACACGTACATACTGACTGTTTACAAATTCTACATAAAAAACTCAACAGTAAGGAATATTACAACTGCTGTTCGATACCAAAGACACGTGACTTCCTTGTTGGGCACCTTGATTGTTATTTACGTTTTAAGTTGGGTACCTTACGGTGTTTACTGGCTTCTCAGTATGCAAAGTTACTTTGGCACCGGCAGCGAGGCTGAATATCAGAAGTCCATTGTGATGCGATTCTGCTTGTTACCTTGTTCGTGTGCCGGCATAATGAATGCTTTTTTCTACGGCTTCACGAACCGTGAGATACGAAAAAGAATTGTTTTGCAAGTGTCTATGAAGACTAAAATACGCAGTGCATCGCAAATAAGACATCCAACGAACAAAACAAAAATATTTGTAATTCAAAAAGCTAATACAGCTTTGTAAATTCAACAATTTTGACTTTATGTTGTGTAAGATGAACATTATTTTGTTTTTCATCAAGTTAATGTTCATTCGTAGAGAAAGATCTAAGCTTTTTCTAAATAACCCTAAAGTAGCTAGGAAACCTGGCTCTCCTTTCCCAGTTCAAATCGTTTTATGATGTTGTTGCTTTTTCACAAAAAAACGGTTTTGAACGGGGAAAGAGAGCCAGGTTTCTTTATAGCTAGCCTCTTATTTAATTTGAGAAAAATCTTATTTTACCCCTCTCTAACCTTAAACTGCTCACTATCTATTAGGGTAGGTGCTCATAAATTAAATCTGAAATTAAAACAAAGAAATACCATAAGTTGAAGCTTGTGTGACCAGATAGCTTGTAAATCCTCTGAAACAACCAGCAATAACTGGAAACTCCGGTTTCTTCTTTGTCACCTATCAAAATTATTTCAGGAATTCAAGGAATAAGTAGAAGTAAGTAGGAAAACTGGATTCAAGTTTCGCTTTAAGAAATGCAAATCAATTCTCCATTCCCATTATACGAGTTCGCGCCTACAACTACCGAAGTGCATTACGATGAGTAGTTTTTCGAGCTGTTGGATTTAGAATTTTTAACGGTTCCTTCTCATTTGGGCATCAAAAGAAACAACATTTAAAACTTTGTTTATATTCAGCTCGAATGGCTTTAGTCGCAGTGACGCTAGCCAAACTAGTTGTATTCAATTAATATCCTTCGAAACAACTTAATTGTGCTTATACCTTATTACACGAAATTAACACGGTACATTAATTTTCGCGTTATATAAAGCCCCATTAATTACCAGTTCGCGTACATTTCCCCGGCCTTAATTAATGTCACGCGTTAAAAAAACTCGCGCAATTTTTACACATTTTTAATTTTTTTTGGGGGGTATTTTTTAAACAACCGAAACTCAAATGCGAGTGCTCAATGATTTTATTCTTAACCAAACACCTTTGTTTCGCTTTTTTCCTTATCAACTAAAAAAATCGCGTTAATCAAATACCATGGGAATAAGTTAATTTTCTTGATTCGCGTTAATTACCACACACTTTACAGACATGCCTCTCTATTCGCGTTCATTTTCGATGTTCTTTTTTGAACATTCGAATTGTAAAGAAAACGAATGTTATTAGCCTCTTTTGTTGTGAGGCTCGGAATCATCGAGTTAAAAAAGTCGAGTTAGAAAATCATCGAGTTATGACGTCATAACTCTAGTTATATGACGTCACGTCATGTCGAGTTTTTTTCTCAAATTATAATCATTGAGTTATATTATCTCGAGTTTTTTCTCAATTTAAAAATCTCGAGTTATTAACTCGAGATTTTATTGTGAATATAATTCTCGAGTTAATAACTCGATTATTTTCATTATTTTTTGATAACTTTTTTACAAATAAATTATTTATCCAGTATTAAATAAAGTATTTATCCAGTTTTTGACCCCCGTGACATATTTGTTTTAACTTAGGTTACGCAGTTCAACTTTGTAGAAACAGTATATAAATAATTTTGTAAAATCGAAATATTTAAAAACGAAAAAAGTTATTAACTCGAGAATTTTAAACGAAATAAAAAGCACAAGTTATTAACTCGAGATTTATAATTGAAATAAAAAACTCGAGTTAATAACTCGAGATTTTTAAATTTGGAAAAAAACTCGAAATAATAACTCGATGATTATAGTTTGAGAAAAAAACTATGACATCATAACTCGATGATTTGCTAACTCGACTTTCTTAACTCGACTTTTTAACTCGATGATTCTGAGCCTCTTTTATTGTTGTGGAAAGTAAGAAAGAGAGATCGTGGATTGGAATAGTGATCGCCTGGTATGATGTTTTTTTCTTGTTTTGCCAAATGTTTTAGCTT